>JASCZI010030456.1:44862-62360 GCA_036250425.1 Stylosanthes scabra | reverse complement strand
ACATATAAGCTAACTGCCCTTATTATTTACCCGATTACACCGTTGCATGCAATTTGATGGAATTGCACCAAATCAGAAATCTATAGAAACCGTGGGAGATTTCAATAGTTTTTGGTAAAAGCAAAAACAAAGAAAAAAGCTATGGGGTGCCACGGTTTTCATGCAACTTGTGGCAAATGGAGAGCAAAAACAGCTCATGGGTGCCACGATTTTTGTGCTAATGGTGGCAAATGAATGTGAGCAAAAACAGCTCATGGATGTCACGGTTCTTGTGCAAATGTAGTTGAGCAAAAACAGCTCATGGGTGCCACGGTTCTCCACGGATTCCACACAAACAACTTATGTTACTATGTTGTGTTTGTGGTGGGTTATGGACTCTTATGTTTAATAGCTTGTTGATGCGTATGCATCTTTGGTCGTTTTTAGTCTCAATTTCTCTTCATAATTATGTCATTCTTTGTGAATTATGTTCAATTATTGATCAATCAAACAAACTTAATGTTCTTTGAGTTGTGTTTGTGTTTTATAGAAATTCACTAAGAGTTTTAGGTGATAGAAGACCATTTGAAGAAAGGTTGAAGCAAAGAAGATGAAGAAACAGAATTGGGAAGCAAAACAGGGCAGACTCCACGCATATGCGTGGAAGAGCACGCATATGCGTGCGACATGAAGACAAGCCCACGCCTAAGCAACTCTGTCACGCTTAGGCGTGGCAACCAAGCCCATCCTCAGCACGCATAGGCGTAGAAAACCACGCATATGCGTGGTGGATCAGCAAGCTGACACAAGACCCACACATATGCGTGACTCTGACATCGCCCAACTTCACAACATCCACGCGTAGGCGTGGAAGTCCACGCATATGCGTGGAAGGCATCCTGACAGCAAGCAACCACGCATCCCAAGTCACCTTTAAGGATCACGTACGTGACCCTATGTGCTAAACTTCCTCAAACCCACGCATGAGCGTGGAAGACCTCTTCATTCTTCCTCACCCTAAGTCCCACGCATATGCGCAGAACAGCACGTATATGCGTGGGAAGCTAAGATGATCATTCAAGCACCAAGACCCACATACACACGTTGAAGATCAAGTGTATGCGTGGAGAACATTGAAGAATAACTCAACCTGCAAGGCCAAGTTGAAGACCCACGCATAGGCGTGGAAGTCCACACATATGCGTGGAAGACAAGACAGAGAGCCTACGTTATACGTGAGCCACCCCACGTACAACGTGGGCAAATTTCACTAAAAACACATTCCAGACAGAGACTCCACGTTATGCGTGGGAGCTCACGTTTATGCATGGGTGTGGAGACCTCTGCAGAATTTCAAGATTTTCTAATTCCAATTCAAATCCAAGATCTTTTGGGCATCAATTCAATTAACTAATCAAGGGTATGATTGGAAGAATCAAGAGAAGATCAATTCAATCTAGCATCTTTAGAGGTTTTCTAGGATAAATCATACTCAATTCTTTGTGATATTAATGCAATAATTCATTAAAAGCAACCAAAAACAGGTTGAGAAGATGAAAAAGATGGAATGTGGAAACTTAGCTTCAAAAGTCAGCAAGCTCCACGCATATGCGTGGAAGACAGCAAGAACCCACGCATATGCGTGGCATACAACACAATGGCCATTTCCAGAATTCAGGGTTCCACGCATATGCGTGGACATCAGCTAGGAACCCACGTATATGCGTGGCTTATGCGTGGAGTCCTACGCATATGCGTGAAGTCCTACACATATGCGTGGGAAACAGAGTAAAACAGGGCAGAATTGTAATTTTCTTAGGAAATGAAGTTGTATTTAATTTTGAGTCCAAGATTCACATTCATCATAAATTTTGAGTCATTCACCATCATGAGTGGCAAGTTACTTTAAAGATTGAGGAGGAGGAGCTCTTTTTATCACTTCACTAATGGAATAGATCAAGACTACATTCAAATTCTGCACATACAACATCAAGTTCAAAGGATTCATCTTGTTCGTCATTCAAAAAGTTAAACTTCGTTGCATCCTTTCTTCAAGAACCGTGGCAGGGTGTAGCTTTACCAAAAACCTTGGCACCCTGCCACGGTTTTGGTTCACCAATTTGCAAAAATTGAAGAAATCGTGGCAGCCTCCAACTTTTTTTAAAAACCCCTCCTGGCTGCCACGGTTTCCATATAATTGGGCTTCGGTGCAATTGCATCATTTGCAAGTAAATGGTGTAGTTGGATAAATAATAAGGCCAAATAGTTTATTTGCGTAACTTGCCCTATACCTATTAATGTAATCATAAAGAAAAAGATAAATATTGATCAATCAACCCCCGTTTAGTTTACTTCCTAAAATCACAATATGTTAGCTTTTTTCTTTGTGACCTCATCAATTGATTGTTTACCAGGTTAAGCAAAATGAAGCTTCTTAGTCCTTACTAACGAACTAAACTAATTAATAATATTTATCGTTTTATCCTATTAAGTATCAATATTATTCTAGTGAGATTATAAAAAAAAAAAAAACATTATTCTAGTGAGTATGATTGCACGAAGCCAAAGTAAAAAGGATGGTTGATATTCTAAATATGATAGATCAAGTTGTACTCAATCCAAATGCATCTAGCTTAATCTAAATTATTTTATCTCAATATTTGTGACTTTTATCTCAATATTTTTACAATATCATTTAAAACTAGAACTCAAATGAAGTACACCTGCTGTTAATATTGACCAACAATGTGTGATTTAAAACACGGAGCTTTTTGTTAAATTTGGTTATTAGGAAAGTAATTACGGAAAAAAAAAGGTACAAACATATCTCTATTATAGTAAAAAAAAATTCTATTAATTTTTTTGCTTGCTTCGTATGATGACTAATTAATACGTATCGATATAATAAATTAAATAAACCAATATAAATTTGACACGCAGCATATATTTATCCACATTAGCATTAATTTTTTTATATTTTAAAAAGAATTATTATGTCAATATGTATACTAAAATATCCTTATAAATAATAATTAAAAGACAAATTTACCCTCTTTATTATTTTTATAAAAAAATCAAATAATTCTTACTAATTTTATTTTAAAAAATATTTTTTAATAATAAATTCAAACAATTAAAATTACTGTATATTAATTTAATTAATAATACTAGGTAGCCAATAAACTTTTGGCCAATGGTAACCAACAAGAAGTAAAAATCGAATAAAATAAGAGAAGCTCAATTCATAAAAGATAAAACTCAAATAAATAATAATATTTTAAATTTGTTGGTTAATATTGGTTACCAAAATGTTGGTTATCTAGACTTTGAGTAAATACTCAAATTGACCCTTGAAATTTGAGATCAATCTCAAATTAGCCCCTTAAATTTCATTGGCCTCATTTTGGACCCCCAAATTTTTAATTTTGTTCCAATTTAGCCCTTCCGTTATCTTGTTGCCTACGTGGACCGTTAGATTGTCATGCTGGCTGTAATTAAAAAATGGAGTTTTGCTCTTTGCGCCACAAGACTCATAAACGATGTCATTCTTCCGTTTTTGAACTCATTAGAGGTGTTTTGAACTCAAAAATGGAAGAACGACATCGTTTTTAACTCATTAGAGGTGTTTTTAACTCAAAAATGGAAGGACGAAGTCGTATATGAGTCTTGTGGGGCCAAGAGCAAAATTTTATTTTTGAGTTACAAGCCAGCGTGACAATCTAACAATTCACGTGGACAACAAAATAACAGAAGGGCTAAATTGGAATAAAATTAGAAATTTAGTTGTCCAAAATGAGGCAATGAAATTTGAAAGGCTAATTTGAGACCAACTCAAATTTCAGAGGCCAATTTAAGTATTTACTCCCCAAACTTTTTCTAATTTAATAAACACACGGATAAAATAAAAAATAAAACAATCACTTATTCTACAATAAGAAAAATTTCAGATTAATAATAAACAAATTTTCAATCACACCCAAAAATCCTGAAGATCATGTTCTAACCCGAAGACCCCAACCAACATTCGTGTGTTCATCACCTTTCCAAACCCGTCGAGCCCTCTCTCTCCCACCTCCACTACCTCTACCCCAACTACAATGCTGATTCTGCAGCTTCCTCTCCGTTGATAATATCCATTCCCAATGGCGAGGATAGAAGAGTATGTAGACTGCAGAGTAAAGTGTAGCGCATGGGCTATGGGGCATATACAGTGTGGGGGAGTTTGGTTTGGTGAGTAATAATAATTAACCTCCCATTCCCATACACACTCTTCTGAGTGAGAATTTCATCCCGATCAAATTTGGGGTATGTCTTTAACACTCTTTACATAATTTTTTTTTCCTAAGATCACGAAGAAAAAAGAAGAAGCTACTTTTATCATTGCCTGCACCTTGGAGGCTTGGACTATCCCATACCATGAGACTTTTTTCATAATTAAAATCTGAGGTCACTCAAAACCTAACATTTGGTTAATTAGATTAAATTTATGATTAAATAAAGAAAAAGACTAAACAACCGACAAATAATCATCAATAGGAAGCCAATATATATCCAAATGAGTTACTGATGATAACTTATATATTATGTGAATGATAATTTATATATTATATGGATGATAATTTTTAAATTTCAGGTAATAATTTTTTTAATTTTAAATGATAACTTAATTATTGATTCCCTAATAGCTCTTTAATGTTGGTTCTATAACATTATTTCTTAAATAAATATGTCTTTTACTCTATTTTTTATGCTGTTAATTTGCTCATATTCCATTGACGTACAATTATATTATTGTGCTTTATGTTATTCACATTAATATAGATAATATTTTATACGTTGCAGCTTCGACTTGCTTCTTCGCATCTGTATGTTTGAAGGGTGGTGTTGCCATGGCGACGACTACAGCGCAATTGGGGACGATTTAGAGAAGCGCATAGCGAGGGAAGGGGAGAGTTGGTCGAGGAGGTTGAAGAACGAAGGGTGGGTGGTGCCTTCGGGAATGAGTGTTATCGGCGGAGAGGAAGCTACGGAACCAGCATTGTAGTATGACACAGTAGAGGTGGGAGCGAGAGTGGCTCGACAGGTTTGGAAAGGAGATGAACATTAGAGATTTTTGGATCTGTTGAATTTTTTTATTATTAATCTAAAATTTTTATTTTTGTAGAACAAATGATTTTGTGATTGTTTTATTTTTATTTTATATATATTTATTGAATTAATATAATATGATTTTATTATTTGAATTTATTAAAAAATAATTTTTTAATAAAATTATAAGAATTATTTGTTTTTTTGAAAAAAATAAAAGTATAAATTTTTCTTTCAACTCTTATTTATAAGGATATTTTAGTACATATTTTAACATAATAATTTTTTTAAAAATATAAAAAAAATTAATGTTGATGTAGATAAATATATATTACGTATCAAATTTTTATTAATTTATTTAATTTAATGTACCAGTATGTATTAATTAGTCATCATACTAAAACAAACACCTTAATTTTTTAGTCTTTTAACTTTCTCCTTCTATTTAAAAATGAAGGATATAAGAAGTAAAAATGAATCGGCTGCATTGGAATTATAAAACGGCAAATAATTTAAAACAAATAAAAAATTAAAGGCGATATATAAAATAAAATAGAGGGAATACATATTTAAAAAAAGTTTTAATAATCGAATTAAGTATATTTTTTCTTGTAAAATGACCGAAATTTTATTTTAAAAAATAAAAAAAGCTTTTAAAATTAATTTTTTCTATAATTATTTGCATATACTTTTCAACTAGTTATTCAAATATTTTTCAACAGCTAAATCCTTTGGGGACATTTTTAGGATTTAAACACTGAATTAGTAAGAAATCAAAAGAACTTAATTGATCAGATGCAAAAATTTAATTGTAATTATAATCGTATATTATCATATATAAGAGATATTAGATAGATAAGAGTATATCTAAAATAAGCACAAAATTGTTGTACGTACTAGATACGCTATATTTATTGAGCCATTAGATTAGATCTTATTAAATAAAAATAAAAAAACATTATAAAAGAAAACATTGATAGGTGTTAATGAATATAGAACATATTAACATATACATAAATAGTTAAATAGGTATATTTCTATTTTATATCATATATTTTATTTACATAAATGAATTCAAAACATAATAATACATAAAATTAAATATTTTTATTTACTAAAAAATCAAATATAAAAAATAAATTCATATTAAAACATAATATTTAATTACAAGATATATAGAATATAACATAATTCAATTTTATTTTTATTACTTGACCAATAAATAAAAATACACTTTTAATAATATTTGTGAAATTTTATATTATGTAATAATATTGTTAACAAAATAGCTATTTATTATATTTCGATTTTATTATGAGATAATTTATTAGGGTACGAGTTATATAAAATAAAATTGAATATTTTATATTATATGTATTGTAATCAAATATTACAAATTTATTTTTAATATATTAAAAATTAGGTAGAGTATATTTTTTATTTTTAACGGCGGCGATCCTGTATTTTCTGAATCTTTGTGCAAGGAATTACAAAAAATTTTTTTTCACCAAAATGTGAATTAGGACCTTGACTATCAACTACAGATTGGTTGAAATTGAAACCATTTAAATTGAAAGTCATAGTGCTGATACCTAACGCAGTAAACCAGATACCTACTACAGGCCAAGCAGCTAGTCGAATCCTATTTTTCCCATTATTTTCGTATCCGTAATAGTGTAAAAAGAAGGCCCGACTCCAAGTTGTTCAAGAATAATGGCGTTATTTTCAAAAAAATTTGAAAAATAATTTTAACTTTTTATTTGGTCAATTTTCTCTTTAATATTTTAAAATACTTCAATTTTATCTGTATAATTTAGATTTTAATAATAAATATTTTTTTTATCAATTTTTATTTCATGTAACTAAAACATTAAACTTAATCATTATTAACTTCATTTGCGTCAATATTTTCCTCATGAATCAATGTTATTACATAATATAAAATTTCAAAAATATTATTAAGATTGTATTTTTATTTATTGGTCCAATAATAAAAATAAAATTGAATTATTTAATATTGTAATTAAATATTATGTTTTAATATGAATTTATTTTTTATATAATACAAATTTTACGAATATAATTTTGATTGTTTAGTAAATAAAAACATTTAATTTTATGTATTAATATGTTTTGGATTCATTTATGTAAATAAAATATATAATATAAAATAGAAATATACCTATTTAATTATTTATGTATATAATGTTAATATGTTCTATATTCGTTAAGATCTATCAATATTCTCTTTTTATAGCATTTTTTGATTTTCATTTAATAAAATCTAATGACTCAATAAATATAGTGCATCTAATGCGCACAAAATTATTGTGCTCATTTTAGTCATATCAATAAGATACTACAACAGCACATAGATAGATAGATTTTGATTATTTTTTTCTTCTCAAAATTACATTTTTTTTTTTCACGTTTTGCATGGAGTAAAAAAAAGGAACAGTTAATTTGAGAATTAGAAGCTATGATTGAATCATTATTGAGGGTCTTGGAAATTAAATAATGTAGTGAAGATTAAGAATGAGGCCAAAATATTAACAAGACACGAGGCTCGTAGTTTACGAACATAGTTAAAGTGAAGATGACAAAGTGGGAAATAGCAAATAGAAAAGCAGAATGGCGTTAGAATCAGAGCGACGTGCGTGTAGCTTTGTGAATAGAATACTGAATAGCAACTCACTCTATTAATGGAATGGAACACTCCACCACATTTCTACGTCACCAATCATAGTTACTACTTTACCCTCCTTTCTTCCTCAACCCAAAATTTTCCCTTTATTTTTTTTTAACCTGTGAATACTATATATTATTGAAACTTTTAAAAGCTAATAAAAGTCACTTTTTTATTTTGATAATCACAAAAATATTTTTATCGTGTTTGTTATATGATAAAGATAAGTTTTCTTATAATTTTAAATAATTAAAAAATATTTTTATTGTTAATAAAATTAAAGTCATTTTGTCAATTTTTAAAAATTTTAAGAATAATATTGGTGCTTTATTTTTTATTGAAAAGTTAATTTTTAATGAAATAAAATAATAAACTATATGATAACTCTCTAAAATTCTAGAGCGTTAATCTGTAATAGAATAAAATAAAATAAATTAGTGTAATAACACTTTTGACAATAATATAAAAAGAGAAATGATTTGGAGACCTAAATCATAAATTTAATTATAAACTTAATTTTTATATTTTACATTTAATATTTTTAAAAAATAACATTTATGATTGAATTATTTATCTTTTTAAGTATTATGTTATAATAATTAGCTTATGATTTAGAATTTTCTATCACAACTCATACAAAAATACGAATATTTTATTTGAGAATTATGTATTTACTATTTAATATATTTTTTAAAATTAACAAAATAAAAATATTGTTATAAACGTATTTAATGTATTTTTTTTTAATTTTAAAATCTAATATTTAAAAAATTAATTTAACTCCGAAGAAATTGACCATTTTAGGTATTTAATGTTACTTTTTGCTTTCTTCTCATTTCTTGTTTCTCTCTTTGTAATTTGTAAACTGGATTCTTCGTTTCAGTTTCAGTTTAGTTTTCTGGGAGATTCATACGCCGAAAATTAAGGTCCTTTTGTTTCTTCATCAATCACACTCCTTTTTCCTTTTTCTTTTTCTTTTCTTTGCTTCTATTATCTCTGTTGAAATTTCAATTCTGTTCCTTGTAGCTTTTGCTTTGTTACTCCTTTCTCACTCACACTAACTTCTTCAGCTCACTCTCCAATTTTCTTCTCTTTCGGTTTCGTATGATTCTGGTTTTGCACTCTTACTGTTTATTTATTTATTTATTGCTGTGCATTTTTGTTATTTATTTGCTTTGAACTTCGGTTTGGTTCTTCAATTCGTCAAAAAGTTGAAGAAGACATGCTTTTTTTTTCCCTTCAGTTTTTATTTTTTATTTTCTTTCTCTGTGTTGTTTCTTTGGTTTTAAGTTGATAAAGAAGAGATTGCATGAGCTGTGATTATTACTTACTTGTGTGCATGACTGTGTTGACTTGTTTATCACTGGAATTTGTGGGGATCCCTTATGATTACTACTATTATTTTCAGTTCATGATATCCCTATGTTTGTTGATGAGAAATTTGTGTAATTGAGTGAATCATGATTGATATTAATATTATCATAGTGTTTCTGAAGTGTGTCTTTGGTCTGCTGGCAGAATCAATTCTAGCAAAATTGATTTAGTTTATGATTGATTTTGATGTAAACATTATTTATATCTGATACTGGAAAAAAGACTAGAATTGATTCTGATATGGGCTTGAATTTTAAACCAAACAAGATGGAGAAAATTCAAAGTCAAAGGTTAAGTACAATGTTCTTGGGAGAAGTAGGGAGAAAAAGGGGGGGGGGGGGATTTTCTGTTTTGTTCTTGGAATATTTCCTTAAACCTGGAGTTTTATTTATTGATCATGAATTATTAGGTTGTTGTTTATGCAATAACACAGTAAAGGGTTCATTTGTGGTGCCATTTTCTAGAGTTATGATAGAATGCAAGGTATGGGATCCTGGTGTCAGGTTTACTTTTATGGTGTGGTTCTCACAAGATTTAAGAATGTTCATCAAATATCGGTGTTTGTTGTGATTTACACTGTCTTAAGAACAAACCTTCGATACAGACATGGCCAAAACAAACATAATATGCAGTGGATAGATTTGTTATTCCATGAAAACTATTACATCATTAGTAGTAATTTATATTATTCACATGCCTACTTGTTTGGTTTATTGTTGAGATGAGAAAGTTATCATGATTATGGCTTTTTTTTTTTTTTTTTTATCATTTTTCCGTTTAATTATTGTGATTTTTAAGTGTTCACCAACACTGAATTGTCATATATGCATATACATGGACACATGTCCTGAAGCTCAAACGTTAACAGTTGCATTTGAATAATTGTAGTCGGATTTGTACATTTTGCTAAGTTAATTTATGAATATCACAACTTCAGATTCCGGAATGGCTAGAGAAGTTATTGCCACTCCACCTGGTGCTTCAGATGACTATGATATGTTGGAAGGTGATTCTGACATCACCGGAACTGTTTCCAGGCGCCCAAGTCCATGGATTGAACCTGAAAGATTAAAACTCAGGCACAGAATTGGTCGGGGACCCTTCGGGGATCTATGGCTAGCAACTCATCATCATTCCACTGAAGATTATGACGAGTACCATGAAGTTGCTGCTAAGATGTTATATCCAATCAGAGAGGATAATACAAAGATTATATTAGAGAAGTTCAATCAATTATATTCTAAGTGCCAAGGAGTTGCTGGTGTTTGCTGGCTACATGGAATTTCAATCATAAATGGAAGGGTTAGAGTTGGAATGTGGCTTTGTTCAATTTTGTTCAACAACATAGCAGAGTTTTAACTGTTTGTTTGATCCCTATCTACCTTACACGTTTCTTTATGTTTGCAGATATGCATCATTATGAACTTGTATGAGGGTTCGGTTGGTGACAAGATGGCTAGACTTAGAGAAGGGCGGGTTTCGTTGCAAGATGTTTTAAGGTAATATTTTTTTTTTTTGGTTTATTTAGTGAATTATCCTTGATTTTTCGCTAACATTACTAGTGACTTAATATGCCTATTTTTCTTGTGAAGATTAAAGAGTTTAACAGAAATTTACTTTGGTTTCATCTGATCAGATTCTCATATTTGTAAACTTTTCGAAATAATGGGTAAGTGGGAGATGATTAGAGTGATAAATTGATAATAAATAGAATAAAAAAAATGTTAAAATACTTCAGAGAATTTGGCTTAAAATTGGAAACACAAAATCGACACAAACCCAAAACTTTATATATATATGGCACAAGAAAGGACATGGGTGGGAGTGGTCTGAACTAAAACCATTTACTGTTTGCAGGTACGGGATCAATCTGGCTCAAGGTGTTTTGGAACTTCATTCTAAAGGGGTCCTTATTCTCAACCTTAAACCATTCAACGTTCTTCTCAGTGACAATGATCAAGCAATTTTGGGAGATGTTGGCATTCCCAATCTCTTGTTTGGCTCCTCATATCTAAGCTCAGATATGGCTCAGAGGCTTGGAACTGCAAATTACATGGCTCCAGAGCAATGGGAACCAGAGATCAGAGGCCCTATATCCTTCGAAACAGACTCGTGGGGATTCGGCTGCACCATCGTTGAAATGTTGACTGGTAATCAACCTTGGTATGGATACCCTGTTAGTGGAGTTTACAACTCAGTTGTTGAAAAGCATGAAAAGCCCCTTGTTCCAAGTGGCCTTCCTTCTTCAGTTGAGAATCTCCTCAATGGATGCTTCGAGTATGATTTGAGGAATCGCCCACTGATGAAAGATATTCTGCGTGTCTTCAAAAGGTTTGTATCCTTTAATTTCTTTTTTCCAGAAAAAAAAAAGAACCATCGTGACTCTGCAATCTGCATTTAGCTTACTACTAATCAAGGTATCTGAACTCGTCAGTTCACCCAAATTTGTTAATTTGTAAGATCATAAACTCCATTTGAGAACCTAAGCTTTAGAGTTAGGTATAGAATGTCATATGCAGGTTATATTAATCCTTATGAATGCATATATGGACCAATACATCATCTTAGCATTCTGGAGCATTCTAACTAAAGCTTTGGCAATGATCACCTGCTAGAAAATATGGCTATGCATAATGATCTGCACAACAATAAAAATTAATTAATTCAATAGAATAATGTTGCAATTTCCTGCATGCTTTGCAGCACACTTGACGAACTGGCAAATGATGGAGGATGGAGATATCTTGGAAATGTGAAAGCTAATGCAAAATCAAGTAGCACTGGCTACACCGAGTGGTTTCTCTCAAAGGATCCTCTTCAAGTGCGTGATACGGTGCGATCCAGGAAGCCTTTCAATTCATGCACACCTCAAAATATGGATGTCCCAGGTGGAACTGTTGTTGGTCTAGAACGTAATCCAGATAATGGATTTGTTCTTGTGAGGGTCCATGGCATTCACGACCCAATAAGAGTTCATGCTTCAACCCTTGAACGTGTCACGTTTGGTCTGGCGGCTGGCGATTGGGTTCGATTGAAGGATGAAAATGAGAAACACTCACCAGTTGGCATTTTACATTACATTGAGCGTGAAGGTAGAGTTACTGTGGGATTTATCGGTCTGACGACCCTTTGGAAGGGAAATTCTTCGCAACTCGAAATGGCTAAATCGTACTGTGTTGGCCAGTTTGTTAGGCTGAAAGAGAATGTCTTGAGTCCCCGATTTGAATGGCGTAAACGAGGAGGGGCCTGGGCTACTGGCAAGATTTCTTGGATCCTACCAAACGGGTGTTTGGTTGTCAAGTTCCCAGGGCTGCTGCCTTTTGGTAACGAATGGAGAACCTTCCTGGCTGATCCTTCTGAGGTTGAAATGGTTGATTTCAAGACTTGTCCCGGGATGATAGAGAAGTATCAACATGTTGAGGATCATCATTGGGCAGTTAGACCTGTTCTAATTGTGTTTGGCATATTCACAGCTTGGAAATTCGGAATGTTTGTCGGAAAGAAGGTAGGGAGGAGCATGAAGAAAGTTAATGCAATAGACAGTGAAGTTGATGGTCAAAATGGTAACAATACTGCAAGGAGATCTTCCACTGCTATAATGAATCCTGGCAACACAACTTGGGTTCCTTCGGTCGCCAACATCCTCTTCAAAGAAGGCGGTTCCACCCCCACTGCTCGGTAGTTTACCGCACAATCTCGATACAGTTTGATCACTAACGCATATATTTTAGAATGAAGGGAAGAATTCCATCAGCTTTTATTCCATACTATGTAAAAAAAGACATTATCTGAAGATTGTAATTATGCAAAAATGGCAACTCGGTTAAATATGAAAGTAGAAAATGTACATATCATTCAGTTGGATTAGCTAGACATTGTACATATATTTTCACGCAGATGCTTTTGGATGATGCATGCTATCAAAAAGATATGTGTTATATGCTTGTTTAAGGTTAGAAAAAGATTGTAAGGGTGGCAATGACACATATCTTATGAGTGTTGCTTGCTATCAATTTCTATTGATTTATGACAGTGCAAAAGTTCTGAAAGATATGTTGTGGTCTGAATTTAGTATTTCAAGACAAAATTATGTAATCTTTATCAGGGACAAGCTTTGGTTCAAGATTTGTGCTACAGGAATATGTTGATTGTGGCATCAAGATTTGTGGTCCTGAATCCATTGTTTGATAATGCTTTCCATTTAAAAGTAAAATTTCAGGACAAATTACAATAGGATTTTCTGAAAATGTAGTGAAATTATATACGAGATTGTGAATATAACAGTTGCATTTCTTAAAGTGAAACATGTTACCTATTACCAATTTTCAAAATAGGCCATGTAGTTTGCTCTAAACTTCCTATATGCATTTGAAATCTTAACAGCAATGCCAAATGATTGCAAGCATGTCGTGTGCTCTTGGCTACAAAATATGTTACTTTAGAAATTTAGTATTGATAATTTATTTTTAGATATAACGGGTTTATGTACATCAAAATTTTGAAGTTACATATATTTTAGTTTAGTTTTTTATTTTTAAAAAACAAATTGAAAATTATTTTATTTTGAGGGAGGATGAAACAGTGGTTGATCAGATAAACTTGCATGGTTTTTTAAGTGAAAAAATGTTTTTTTTTTTTTTTAAATTTGAAAAGTTTTTTGAAGTTTTTTCAGAAAAAATTGAAAATTCTTTTTTATTTGAAAATTCTTTTTCAGATAAATCAGCACATTTTTTAAAGTGAAAAATACATTTTTATTTTTTAACTCTGAAGTGTTTTTGTTTTGAAGTTTCTACTGAGAGTGTCTGTATCTGTCTGTACCCAAAATTTCAGTATCTTCTAATGCCCTCGTTCAACATACCACACTGCTCAGTCCTCTCCTTCTTCCATCACTTCCATTCCCTTTATTCCATCACCTCCGCATGATACACACAGCAATTCCTCTCTCTTGTTGTTGAAATATTGAAATGTATATTTTGTTGCTGCTGTACCTGCTCTCCCCTCTCCCCACACTCTGCTCACTGCTCACACCCAAGGTAATCGCTTCTGTTCTTGCGTTTTTTTTATTTGTTGTTCAGATTCCGAGATTCATACTCTGCTACAATATATGATTAAATGAAGTTAAATAAAATGTTGCATGCTGCTAAACATTTGATTATTTTGTTTGAAATACATTTTACCAGAGTTCCATGTATGCATAGTTTAGTTGTGCATTGATTAAATTGGGAGTAATTCTTCATTTTTCTTGTCATGTTGAGATCAATTAGCTGCTTGATGACATCAACTGACTGTCTTGAGCTTTCTTAAAGTAATTTCTTCCTATTTCTCTTCAAATTATTACAATAATTGTTTGATAATTTAATTTTGCAGCAGAATTGTCAAAGATGTGGTGAACTTTTGTGCGATTTGGTTTAATAATATAGTAATGGTGAAGATTATCTTTCAGGGCAAAAAAGTATAGTAATCAGGAAAAAAATATTATGCAGCAGTTATCAACCTACTTGAAACTTGTCATCGGTCACTTTGAAAATAACAATAAGCTTGTGTGCCCCTTCTTAATGCTTAAATTATCCTTCCTATTTCCAGATCATTGATATGCTAACAAATTGTGAAACTCACACCAGGCCTTGTATATGCAATCCTCATTAGGGCCTTGATAACTGATGCTACCAAAGATTGAGTTTATAGCATTAACTAATATGACTGTGTTATTATTAGACCCTTCAATGTTGCACTTTGTATTTCATTGCTGAATAAAAATGACAGTGGTGCATGGCATATCAGGTATTTGATCAAGTAACAACTGTACAATCTTCTGAATTTTAGAATATAATTATATTTTTTAGTGTTTATTTACTGTTGAACCTGTGAACAGTGACCCTGCAGCTTGAGCGATTTGGTGACCGGTCCGGTTTTAAGAACCTTGCGCTGAACAGAGTATCCAACTTCCAGTGTTTGGAGCTAGCTGCTGTGTTCTTCTGCAACCATGTTCAAGGGCATAGCAGTGCATAACACCACTTCAAAGACTATTTACTTCGATTCTTGAATGAACTCTTCAGCAAATATGAGGATTCTCAACAACCTGCGAACGAAGACACTTATGTGTTTTGTCGCTTCCACCGCTGCAACCTCACACTCTTTAGCTCCCACTTTCCCCCGAACCTCCCCTCCCATCAGAATGTTCTCCTCCTTTTCCCATAAAGATTCGATTTTGATCCCTCCCACAAAGACCCATCTCTATGCTTCCTTCTTTTGCACCCTCATTCGCCTCTATGTGGCCTGTGGCAGGTTCTGCAAAGCTTCTTGTGCTTTCTCTTCCATGCGTGGACATGGTCTTGTTCCTGTTTTGCCTTTGTGGAAGAGGCTGTTGTATGAATTCAATGCTTCTGGTATGGTTTCTCAGGTAAAGGTTCTGTTTTCCGAGATGGTCTTCTGTGGAATTGTGCCAGATGTTTTTAGTGTTAACATATTGGTTCATTCTTTATGCAAAGTTGGAGAATTGGATTTGGCTTTAGAGTATCTTAGGAGCCAAGATGTTGATACTGTTACATATAATACTGTGGTTTGGGGTTTATGTGTGCAAGGATTGGCTGATCAGGGTTTTGGTTTGTTGTCTGAGATGGTTAAAAGAGGGATATGTGTTGATTCAATTACCTGCAATATACTGGTTAAGGGGTATTGCAGAATGGGATTGGTTCAATATTCAGAGTGGGTGATGTACAATTTAGTTGATGGGGGTGTTATAGAAGATGTTATAGGTCTCAACACATTGATTGATGGGTATTGTGAAGCTGGACTGATGAATCATGCATTGGTTTTGATGGAGAATGGCTGTAGGGGTGGCATCACGCCTGATATTGTTACCTACAATACTTTGCTCAAAGCTTTTTGTAAGATGGGCGACCTTTTGAGGGTCAAGTCTCTTCTCAGTGAGATTTTGGGGTTCCAGAATGATGAAGAATCTGGTCAGTTGGAAAACCGTCTTGGCAAAACCGAGGCTGAGATAAGAGACTTGCAGCCAACACCTTCTACATACACAACAGTAATTGATGCATATGCTAAGAATAGTGGAATTGAAGAATCCCTTTCTCTGTATGAGCAAATGATTATGAAAGGGATCATGCCTGATGTGGTTACTTGTAGTTCGATTATTTATGGGCTTTGCAGGCATGGTAAATTAAATGAAGCGGCAGTGCTACTGAGAGAGATGTACACAATGGGTTTAGACCCTAATCATGTCTCATACTCTACAGTTATCGATTCCTTGTTCAAATCAGGGAGGATAACGGAAGCTTTTAATCTTCAAGGCCAAATGGTTGTTCGGGGCTTATCTTTTGATTTAGTTATGTGCACAATTGTGATGGATGGGCTTTTTAAGGCTGGAAAACTCAAAGATGCTGAGGATATGTTCCGAACAATTTTAAAGTTCAATCTTATCCCAAACTGTGTTGCATATTCAGCATTGCTTGATGGCTATTGCAAGGTAGGAGACATGGAATGTGCGGAGTTAGTGTTGCAACATATGGACAAGGAACACATTCTTCCAAATGTTGTTACTTTTTCTTCTATTATGAATGGATATGCCAAAAAAGGAATGCTCAGTAAAGCAGTTGGTGTGTTAGGGAAGATGATTAAAAGGAACATTGTGTTGAATACTTTTGTTTATGCAATTTTAATTGATAGTTATTTTAAGGCAGGTGAAGAGGAAGCTGCTACTCGATTTTATAAGGAAATGAAATCAAAGGGATTAAAGGAAAACAATGTAATATTTGATATCTTGATTAACAACTTCAAAAGAGTTGGAAGAATGGAGGAAGCTGAGTCATTAATTAAAGATATGCGTTCACAGGGTCTTAGCCCAGATGTTGTTAACTACACTTCTCTGATAGATGGCTACTTTAATGAAGGGAACGAATCAGCTGCACTTTCCATAATACAGGAAATGACAGAGAAAAGCACACCGTTTGATGTTGTTGCGTATAATGCTTTGATTAAGGGGCTTTTGAAGCTTGGGAAATATGATCCGCAGTCTGTGTTTTCAAAAATGATAGAGTTGGGTTTGGCTCCTGATTGTGCTACATATAATACTCTAATTAACACACACTGCATAAAAGGGGACACTAAAGGTGCACTGGATCTCTTGACCGAGATGAAGAGATACGGGATAATGCCAAATGCAGTCACTTTTAACATTCTGATTGGGGGGCTTTCTAAAGCTGGTGAATTTGAAAAGGCAATGGATGTTTTGAATGAAATGTTGGTTATGGGGCTTGTTCCCATGCCAATTACTCATAAATTTATGCTTAAAGCAGTTTCAAGGAATAGAAGAGCAAATGAGATTTTGCAAATTCACAAAATGCTTGTGGATAGGGGC
>JASCZI010030456.1:27686-38235 GCA_036250425.1 Stylosanthes scabra | reverse complement strand
TCACTCTCGAGCCGTTTTTGCTGCCACCTCAATTCATTATCAGGATCCTTGATTAGTTGCTCAAGTAGTTCATTGCCCTCTTCATGCAGTGCTCTTGATGAGTTAAGATCTTCATCCTTTATGGAAGCAACCAGTTTGTTTGTAATATCTAGGATCCGTTCTACTACGGTTTCAGCCTCAAAAGCTTTCAGGTTTGTGTCATTTAATTTGTTCTCGATCGTTTTAACATGCTCATCTTTCTCCTTTAGCAAACTGGTTGCTTCAATAAGCTCTGCTTCTTTGCTGTTCAAGAGCAGCTTGAGATCAGAGATTTCATTGTTCACTTCTGCCAACATCTTCCTAGCATTGGAAAGTTCCAAGTCTTTCTCCTCCAAGATAGCCTGAAGAGAAGCCTTTTCGGATTTCAAATGCTGGATTTCCATCTTTGCATCAACAAGCTCTGATTCTTTAACATTAAGAATGGCGCTTGTTTCATTAAACTCAGCACTTCTTTTCTCTAGTTCTTGTTGAAGGGAAGAAATTTCTCCGACTGCTTGCTCCAAAGTTGTTCCCTCTTCCTTCAGCTCCTCTTGCAACTTCTCCACAAGCTCCTTTTCCATGGTTAAACCCCTCTCGAGTTCTTTGTTCCGAGCCTCCGCAACCTTCAGTTTTGCTCGCTCACTCTCCACTTCTTCTTGGGCATTGTTCAAACTTGCCATGTATGACATGACACTTTCCCTTTGATCAGCAAGTTCAGCCATCTGCTGCTCCAACAACCACTCTTGTTCCTCCATTTTGCTTCTAGAAGATGCGAGTGAGTGCTGAGAAGAAACCAATTCAGATCTCACATCACCGAGAAGCTTCTTCACCCTTCTGAAATCTTCCAGAGTCTCATTACTCTCCTCTGCGTGTCTAGATGCAGCCTCTCGCAACCTCTTAAGTTCCTCCTGTGCCAACAAAAATTCCATTGCCTGCTCCTCCAAGTTAGCCTCAGCAAACTTCAGTTTTTCTTCTTCGAACTTCCTCTGAGTCAGCGAAACTTGAAGTTCCTCTTCTTTCACTCGGACGGCCTTCTGGAGTTCTTGAAGCTCAATTTTTTGTTTCTTCATAACCTCGTTTGCTTCAATCAAAAGCTGAGCTTTCTGTTTAAGCTCAGCATCAATAAGTGCTGCTTCTTCACTCTTCTTCACTAATTCAATGTTTATTTTCTCCACTTCTGCCTCTTTCAAAGACAGTGCACTCTTCATGGCAGCAACCTCTTGATCACGATCCCTAAGACGGAGCTTCAGTTCCTCTATCTGACCGGCTTGAGAAACCAAGTTAGTCGTAGCTTCCTTCATCTCCTCTTCCAGCTTCTCATACTTGGTACGAGCAGCCGCAATTTCCCTCTCTTGTTGCTCCAATTCTTCCTTTGTGTGCTTCAACTTGGTGTTCTCCAAAAAGACCGTCCTCTCTATCTCCTGCAGATGCTCTTCCTTCTTTATCAATGCCATGAGTGCAGCCTGAAGATCCGACTCGAGCACGCTAAGATTGTAACCTAGCTGAACATCTTGACCGGTAAAAGAGTCGCCTCCGTCCCCGGTCGTCATCTGGTGTTCTAGCTTCTGTGTTTGTTCAAACAGCTTTTCAAGGAGTATCCTTGCGGATTTAGCAGATCCATAGTCGTTGACGCTTGGCCTATTATCATTCAGTATTGACTTGATACCACATTTCCTCTTTCTGGTTGTCACCAAATCTATTCTGCTATGAACATTGTGAAGCTTGCTGTATTTGAACCTAACAGAGCAAAACTGCACAAAAGAAACAAGAACCATTGCAACATCACAATTCATGTTTTTGCGAAATAACAAGCCTAATCATAAAATCCTCGAACCAAAAAGAAAAAGCACATCAAATGAAATCAGAAAACATAACAAGAAGTTAGGATGTAATCATGAATTTTTCAATGTTCTTGTAGCAAATGCAAGAATAAAAAGCATATAATTAAAATATATATATCCAAGAAAAATTCATAGTTTTTCATTACTCCATTAATTTCCACATCATGTATAGATATATCCACTATTAAAGAATCCAAAAACACTATCTATCTAATCTATATCATACATAACATTAATTTGCAGATTTATTACCAATTTCTGAAAAGAAGAAATAAATAAAAATAATAAAAAGTGAGAGAGGGAGAAAGAGAGGTGTACGTACGTGTGAGTAATATTGAGAAGAGGAAGGAAGACGAAGAGAAGGGTTGAAAGCCATTGGAGTTGGAGTTGGAGTTGGAGTGGGTGAGATTGAGAAGGTGAATGAATTAATCGCCGATTGAAGAAGGAGCAATAACGAAACGAATCGAAACGCTGCAGCTCCACGCTCTTGAAACAACAACCATCCCTTTCTTTATTGATTGAAACACAGAGAAAGTGTGAAATGAAATCCAAAGCTTGAGGATGGAGAAAAGTATTGGACTCAGTACAGTGGAAGAGCAAAAAAAAGAAAGAAAAGAAGATGCTCTCAACAAACAATGAAACAAGTATAGAACTTGCGCCGCTTAATTCTTGTGGTAATAAATATATGGTCCTAATAAATAATTAAATTTATATATATTTCTTTGTGATTAATAAGTTTGGATTTAGATCAACTGATGAAGGATTGAGTAAATAAAGTGACGTGTCTCTCCTGACCCCATCCTCAAAACCCTCATGAAAGATTCCCTCACCACAATTTTTATTTTAGTTTAACAAGTGTATTTAATTAAGTTTAATCAAATCTAGCAAATGAGTCTAAGTAAAATGAGAGTTGAGATGACATAAAAAAAAATTGAGATATAATGATATATTTATTAGAGTATGATAAAATTTATTTTAAATTGAACTTTTTTTATCTATTTCCATTTCAAAATCCGCACCAAAATTAATTATGGTGTTTTTATATATAAATATATATGAACACTAAAAAAATATATAAATATATATATAATTTTATTATTTTTAATATATATTTTATATTTTTAATATATATTATATATTTTGATTGATTTTGATGATTGATGGCTTTAAGTTTAAATTAGATGCAAAAAAATTATATAATTCAGTAATTATTATGGTATTATTTTTTTATGTTTTTGAGATATATAACTTTTATATAATTCAGTAATTATTAATATATTCTTATAATCTCAAATTAAATTACATTATGTTATCGCCCTTTTGTGAATTTCTTTTTCTTATAATCTTACAAAGAAATACAACTAAATTATATGTTTTTGCAAACTGTATTAACTAAAGTTACTATAACCAATTTAATAGTAGATTGAATCTTGAATAAATTTTAGTTATGACCTTTTTTTTTACATGAAATTTAGTTATGTTTTAAATGATTGGGAATTGAAAAGCTTATCTCGTGTTAAATTATTCACACATACATTAATTTGACATAAAATAATTAACAATAACCATGAATCATGTCATGTATATTTAATAAATTATTTTAAAAAATTAATTTCTTATCTATTTTGACTGATGAGGATATAAAAAAAAAACACTTTTCCTAAATTAGATATTAAAAATATGAATACTAATTATATTATTAAAAAGACACCAAAAAAATAATTATATTATTAAAAAAAAAAAAACTAGTGGGTCGAATAATTTCTCAGGAAAAAGAACCTATGGACAGAGATGCAGCAACGAGTGTGAATGTGAGACCTAGTTTTGATGTTGAAATCGATTGAAACTCATGAACCAATATGAGCTTGACACGTGTACTTGTCATTCTTGGGTCTGGACACGTGTACATGCTTCTACCATTACATTTTACATTGAATTTTTTCAATTCACTTTCATTTTTGTTTGGATAATCTACATTTAAGTTTAACAACGATTGGGCTTGCACTAGTCTTTCATATGGATAAGAGTCATCGTAATTTGTTTTATACTAAATATGGATTTATATTGGACAAAAATGTCTATATATATGGATTTATAAAAGCTTGTCCTCGTGGGGATATATGTAGTTATTTAAAAAATAATTTCATGAACAAAAAACAATTAATTTATTTTTAACATTACTATCATCGGCTCATCACGTCAAATTCATTTGGGACTTGGGAGGTGTGGGTATTTTTCAAGTAAATCATTATAAAATAATAATAATATATAAAATTATAACTAAATAGTAAATAACTAAATGTTAAAAAACATAATTATACTCTAATATAAATCTTAAAAATACGCAAATTAAAATATACAATATTAATCAAAGCCTTATTATAATATAATGTATGTTAGGAGTGTAGAATGGATATACTTGATTAGTTTGTTAGAAGGGTATTATTATCTTTGTGTGTTCTCTTTGGGTAATATATATATCTATTTGTTTCTATAATTAATTAATAAATGAAGTATTATTCAATTTCACTAGTTTTTTCACTGTCAAAGGGTTCTTCTCTGCATTTCTTTCTTCTTGCTCTATTAGTAGGTTTTGTTGCTACTTTTTGAATCTACTTTCTGATCTTGCGTGGGTCAAGATTCAATATGGTATTAGAGCCTATCTAATTTCATGTTGTTGGGTCATCCGCCAATTCTTGTTCACGCTCTAGATTATCATTCCTAGGTGTGATGGGGTGTATTACGAGTCACACATCGCTCAAGGATATGGACTCTTGAGAGTATATAAGTGTAAGGCATCTCTCACCTCATGAGCTAGCTTTTGGGATTGAGTTAGACCACCTAATCTCAATTCTAAGATGGTATCAAGAGGTTGATTTGCCTGGGCATTTTCTTTTCCTTTTTTTTCTCTCTTCCTTCTTTTCTTTTCCCCCTTTTCTTCTTTATGCAACAATGGATAATTATCTCCTCTTGCTGACAAGTTCAATGAGGATAATTACTTCACATGGAAGCATCTTACACTACTCACTGTTGAAAGCTTGCGCATGGAAGAACATCTAGACTCCTCCAAGATTTCGTCACAATTCACAGAAGATCAAACCAAGAAAACTATGGTCGAAAATGAAAAATACAAAAATTGGAAACAACAAGATCTAACTCTCACAACTTGCTTAGTGGTGACATCCATGTCCGAAACCTTCAAGAACAAGGTCGTTCATTACAAGTAATTTTATCAAGTCTGGAATGCAATAGAGGAATATTTCACAGTTGTCATATCTGCGAGGGCTGAAAGCTTAAGAGCTCAACTAAAATTGATTAAGAAAACAGGTACTGCAACTGAATATCTTGCCAAAATTCGAAAAGAAGTTGATTCTTTATTAACTACTGGATATGAAGTCAGAGAACATGAACATCTTCATGCCATAATCGATGGCTTATCTGAGGATTATGAAGTTTACATTCATGGAATTGTAACAAGAATGGGGTCAATTCGAGTTCCTGAAGCTGAATCATATCTTCTTGCCTTTGAAGATATGCATGATCGATTCAAGAACCCTAATTCTGCTATACCAGTGGCATGCACACCTTACTCAATCCTTCAATTATAACAGAGATTCATCACGAGAAAGAGGTAGAGGAGGAAGAAATAATACTCGAGGAGGTGGTAGATTCAACTACAACAACCCAAGAGCCCAATGCCAATTATGTGGCAGAACTAGTCATGTGGTATGGAATTGCTATCATAGATTTGATCCGAGTTTTCAACCTAATTCTAATGATACAAATTCCAGCTAATAATCACTTATGGCAATTCGCAACCACCTCCCCTTTCTTCAACATTTCATCAACCTAGAGTATACATTTCCACTCCCTCTTTTGTTAGTGAGGCTTCATGGTTTCCAGACACAGGAGCAAGCCATCATTTTACTTCTGATTCAGGACACTTGCTCACATCATCCTCCACCATCAATGACTCAGATCAACTTTATGTAGGTAATGGATCAGGTATTTCCATTCATGCCTTTGGTAACTCTATTCTTATAGATCCTCATACAAATATAGCATATAAAGTGAATGATTTGTTGAATGTCCCTCTCATAACACAAAATCTTTTAAGTGTATCTAAATTTGCTGCTGACAATCATGTGTTTTTTGAGTTTTGGCCAGAATCTTGCTTGATTCGTGATCAGGATACCAAAGATCTTCTACTTAAGGACAAAATTATGAATGGCATCTATGTGTTTGATTATCTAAGGATCCCTAGGACTATAGGAACTACTTTTCAATTTGTGTGTAATTCTATTTCTGTGAATGATACTACAAATAAGCCTGTTTCTGATGTAAATAATGTTCTGTGTCACTCTGTTTCTGATGTAAATAATTCTTGCATATGCAATACTGTCAATTTTGTTCCCTCTACTAAATGGAAAGCTGATGTACAACTATGGCACAAATGCCTTGGTCACTGTGCTATTAGAACTGTTCTTGATGTTTTGAATAAAAATTTGATATTCATACCTCTAACTCTCTTTTTTAGCATGTTTGTGAAATTTGATCAATAGCTAAAATGCATAAATTACATTTTTCATCTACTACTTCAACATATACTGCACCTCTTGAACTTATTTTTGTTGATCTTTGGGGGCCAGCACATGTATCTTCTAGAAATGGATACAAATATTACATTTCCTTTGTCGATGCTTACTCAAAATTTACATGTATCTATTTACTGACAAACAAATCTCAAGCATTGCTACTTTTCAGCTTTATAAAGCTAAAGCTTTTACGGAAAAACAAAGTCGTTTTAAGCTCAAGGCCCTTCAATCAGATAAAGGTCTTGAATTTTTATCTAAACAGTTTACAGATTATCTTTTAAAAGAAGACATACTTCATAGACAATCTTGTGCATATACACACCATCAACAAGGAAGTGTGGAAAGGAAGCATCGCCACATTACTGAAATGGGGCTGTCTCTCCTTGCAACTGCTTCCTTGCCTATGGAATTTTGGGAAGATGCCTTCCTCAGTGCTGTTTATATAATTAACAGGTTACCAACTTGGTTCTTGATAATAAAATTCCTTATGAAGTTTTTTTTCATCAAAAGCCTGATTACTCTTTCTTTAAAATTTTTGGATGTGCTTGTTATCCTTATCTCACACCATACAATAAAGTTAAATTTGCTTATAAATCTACTGAATGCATATTTTTGGGATATGATTCACAACACAAAGGATATAAATGCATGACAAAAGGTGGCAAACAATACATTGCTAGACATGTTATATTTGATGAGAATACCATTCCTTATATTGTTATGACTAGAACTCATACTTCTGATAATAATTTTGCTGCAACTACTTCTAGTGTTAATCCTTACCCTGTTTTTCAAATAATTGTACCTCACACTGCACCTATATCATTACCACCTCTTCCACAAACACCTATTGTCACACACCACACACACACTGACACTGATCATTCTTCACCTAAAATACCACATAATTCTCCAACTACGCCATCATCTCTTAGTTCTGCTGGCTCTACAGTTCCAATTGGTGGAATTGATATTATTCTTCCATCACCTTCTCCACCTCCACCAAGAAATGACACCAATACTCATCTCATGACCACAAGGTCCAAATTTGAAAGAGTTCTTACAATTTCTACTATCCAGAATCAGATAGATCTCAAGCAACAACTGCCAAAAAATGTCACACAGGCATTAACTTGCCCTCACTGAAAGAAAGCAATGGATACTGAAATCCAAGCTTTGCACAAGTGCAAAACATGGAATTTAGTCTCACCACCACCTAATGCTACCATAATTGGCAGCAAATGGGTTTTTGCCATCAAACCAGATCAACGTGGCAACATATTAAGATATAAGGTAAGGTTGGTTGGGAAGGGATTTCACCAAACTGAAGGAACTGACTATGATCAAATCTACAGCCCTGTTGTAAGGCCAAGCACTGTAAGATTGATTTTTTCTATAGCTGTTTCTTTAGGTTGGCCATTAATACAATTTGATTTTGACAATACTTTTCTTAATGGCCAACTAGAAGAAAAGGTTTATATGCTTCAACCTGAAGGATATACTGATTCTGATAAGTCTTTAGTGTGCAGCTTGAACAGAGTATTTATGGTCTAAAACAAACAAGCTCCAAGAGCTTGGTTCAAGACCTTGACTTCTACTTTATATAAACTTGGTTTTCAGAATACTCGATCTGATACGTCTTTATTTGTTAAAAAGACTTCTAACTATGTTATTTATCTTATTGTTTATGTAGATGATATTATTGTCACTGGCAATGATATGGCTGTTATCAATAAACTAATCACTGACCTTAATTGTATTTTTCCCTTAAAAGATTTATGTTTGTTCAGTTATTTTCTAGGACTTGAAGCTCATTATCTATCGAAGGAAAGCATGCTAATCACTCAGAGTAAATATGCAACAGATCTGCTGTCCAAGGCAGGAATGGAAGGAGCTAGTCCCATGCCTACACCCATGGTTTCAAGCATAAAATTACATGCTCAAGATTCTGAATTCTTTGACAATCCAAAATTATATAGATTTATTGTTGGTGGATTACAATATCTTACTAACACTAGGTCTGATATTTTTTTTTCCTATGAATATGGTATTTCAATTCATGCACCAGCCCACTATCCAACACTGGAAGTGTGTTAAGAGGATTCTAAAATACTTAAAAGGGACTCTCCATCATGATTTATTATTTAAAAAATCCACTGATTTTCGTCTCATTTCCTTTTCAGATGCTGACTGAGGAGGAGATCTAGATGATAGGAAGAGCATTTCTGGTTACTGTGTTTATCTAAGCAAAAATCTAATTTCATGGAAAAGCAATAAGCAGACAAAGCTAAGTAGGAGGAGTAGCACTGAAACTGAGTACAGGGCTGTAACAGCTGCACAAACAGAAATCATGGCTTTGCAGCAGCTTCTTGGTGAACTGAATATTCCTCAACCAATATTACCAATCATTTATTGTGACAATCAGAGTACCTGCCTCTTTGCTGCTAATCCCATCTTGCACAGCAGGTGTAAGCACCTTGAGTTGGATATTTACTTCATTCGTGATCTTGTTAATGATAAAAAGTTGTTTGTTGTTCATATTCTCTCTGGGAATCAAATTGCAGATTCTCTAACTAAGCCTTTGTCCTTACCCTCCTTTATTAAGTTTAGGTGAAAATTGAGGGTCTGTGATCAAGAGGAGACCTAAATTTGAGAGGAATGTTAGGAGTGTAGAAAAATTATACTTGGTTAGTTTGTTAGAAGGGCACTATTGTCTTTGTGTGCTCTCTTTGTGTAGTATATATATCTACTTGTTTCTATAATTAATTAATAAATGAAGTATTATTTAATTTCATTAGCTAGTTTTTTCAATGTCAAAGCGTTCTTGTGTGCATCCCTTTCTTCTTGCTTTATTAGTAGGTTCTGCTGCTACTCTTTGAATCTACTTTCTGATCTTGCCTCAAGATCCAATAATGTAAATACAATACAAGAGTCAAATAATAACACATTTTGTAAGACTCCAAATTTTTTAAAATTTAATTCTCTGTTAATTGGGATTAGTTTCATTAATTCGAAAATTGTATGTTTTGGAATTTGTTTAATGGAGATAACTAAATTCAATAATTAGAACTTTTGAAATTTGTTGACAACATGAACAAAATAAAATCAATTGTATTACTATAAAGATATGGATTCAAATACTTTTTAAATTAAATAAAATCACTAAAATAATCTATTCTCTAATAATACAATAAGAAAATCTGAAATAAACTAATAAAAAAATATATTTTTGTCGAATAATAAAATTTTGAAAAATTAGATATATAACTACTTTTTTAATTTAATTGATTTCAAATCCTACAAAAATAACTCATATCAATAGAAGAAGAAGAGAAGAAGAAATATATAAAAAAAAATGTAATGCTATTTGAATAAGTGATTTTAGCCAACTAGATCCAATTAAGTCATTTATTTTTATATTAAATAAAATATTATTTTAGTATCAAATAATATAAAAAATAGCATATAAATAAAGTTCTATTTGATATTGAAATAGTTTTCTATTTTTTTGGTAACTGAAGATAAAGAAACAAAGCTAAGCTAAATCAGCAACAATCACATGGTGAAGATCTTGACTAGGCTCGAGCCATTCCTTGGGATCCTTAGCACTACACTTGGCAAGAAAATCAGCCGCCTTATTTAAACTCACGTTTGACATGTTCAGAGTGAATTTTTCAGGACGAAAGCGCAACTCAAATTTTTTCAATAAGGTCACGACATACTCACTATCCGAAGTGATCAGGAGAGAAGAGTAGACCTCAAAGGAGTCAGTCTGGCAAATGATAGATCTAAGCTCACATTTCCAACCTAGCACAAGGTCCCTCTAAATGACAAACAACTCACACCGGAAAACTCCCCAACAAGGAATACTATCCTAGCAAGCTTTCACGAAGGCCCCATCCTGATCGCTAATTATGTAGCCGAATCCAACAAGTGGAAAATTCGAAAAGAATGAAGCATTATAGTTCACTTGGTTAGATTTAGTTGACTAAATCACTTGTTCATGTAAAGTTATTGTATAAAAAAGGAAGACTTAGTTACACTTAATTACAAAAATAACTTATACATCTCGCATTTTTTATTTTTTATAAGATA
>JASCZI010030456.1:2997-21953 GCA_036250425.1 Stylosanthes scabra | reverse complement strand
TTTTTTTTTTTTTTTTTTTTTTTTTTTTTTTTTTTTTTTTTTTTTTTTTTTTTGGGCATAAAACATCATATTTTTATAACATGTTAGATGTTTCACCGTGTTTGAGTAGAAATATCTTATGATATTTCAAATCACATCACAAAATTCTTCACCTCTCATGTTGGTCAAGCTCCATTGCCAACATTTTCTGACCAAAGACATGGTGGACTCTTATATGTGCTTCTCATACACATTTCCACTGTCCACTACTTCTTGTATGCAAACTCCATATATTGATGTTCCCTAGTGGTGTGTAGAATAAAGTTTAAACTCTACCTTCCATTTTGGATGATGCTTCGTTTTCCATGGTACTTGGGGAATATTTTTTCGATAATCTGAGGAATAATTTTTGGCATCTTTTAGGAATTTAACAAAGTTGAATTTTTGTGTTATATTTTCTTAGGATTTATGAACATTTAATTTTGATATTTATTAAGAATTTGTCATGTATGAGAATCTAATCACCTTCAAATTAAGATTTGGGGCTCACACAATAATTGAATGATGATTAACTTCTTACTTTATTATTTTATAAATCTCCTCATTTTAGAATATATATATTTTTTTTCCAAAATGTCAAATCATGCTATTTGTTATTTGAACAAATGAGAAAAATATCAAATCATATAAAATTGAAGAGAGAATGTAAAGACTTACAACTATTTTTTGTTTTTAATCATACTATTTGAACAAGTGAATTGATCAACTAAATGGTTGATCAAGTAAATTTGCAATAACACCACCAAAAGCGTGTGGACACGCACTCTTCCAAACCTTCTTCTCCTTTTCATCCGTTGTCGTCATCTTCTTTCTCCATCGTCATCAACCAAATGGTTGATCAAGTAAATTTGTAATAACACCATCAAAAGCGCGTGGACATGCGCTCTTCCAAACCTTCTTCTCCTTCTCATCCGTTGTCATCATCTTCTTTTTCCACCGTCGTCGTCTTCTTCTTCTTCTCTATTTTACATCTTCTTCTTTGGTATATTGCACTGAAATAAAGAGCAACATTGCAAAGAAAAAACAAAAAGCACAACCACACTAGCATGATTGCACATAAATAGAAAGCAACATAACATAGAAAAAATGGAAAACACAACTAAACTAAACACAACTAAACTAAAGAAATTATATAAAACTCAAAAACTGCACCAAAATATAAAGCAACAGTGCACCGATATAGAAAGCAACATTGCACATAAATAAAATTTCTTCTTCTTCTTCCTCCTCCATTCATTCCTTCATTCTTCCATGTCTGCATCTGCATCTTCTTCTTCTTTTTCTTTCATACCTTCTTCCTCCTCCTCCTCCTCCTCCTCCTTCTTCTTCCATAATGTAAAACACAAAAACAGAGATAAAATATCACAACAGAAAATGAAGAAGAAAACGACAACGAAAGTTGCATAACCAAATCTAACAACAGAACACGTAGACAAAAATGACGATCAAATGTAACAACATTCATAACACAAAAACGAACTTACCTCACGTAAACAACAAGAATCACGATGCAGAAAACGACGCAGTAGCAGAAGGAGATGACAGCTAAGTAAAAAGAACGCGAATCATAACGATGAAATAAAAAACTTGCAGAGAACAAAGCTAAAAAAAAAAGACGAATGAAAACTGAAAACTGAAATTCACACCTCAAAACGAACGAGGACGTTATAATAAGAGAAAGAGGCGCGTGAAACAATTTATTTGACACTTGGTTGATAAAAACATTTATTTACCTAGAATAATTGTTTTTTTTTTTTTTGTGTCTTATTAATTTTTACAATGAATAGTTTTCCACACTTAACCTCATAATTTTTTACAAAGACATAATTATCTTTTTTTAAAATAAATATTTGTATCTTATTAAAAACAATTTATGTTAAAACATATAATATTATTCGAAATTATTAATATTATTGGTTTTTTAACTAAAGTAATTATGATATCAAGTTTTATTTTCTATTTAGTTATTTGGATTACCAAATTATTACCATATTTTTTTAAGTACACAGCTGCACATATGGGTTAACTGAGAAAAAAAACATTAGGTAAAATCATGATAAGAAAAACAAAGTTCAATTATATAAAAAATGCATTAAGATTAAAATTATTAAAAATATTTAGATATCGAACTTCTAAAATTCTCCACATCAACAGCACCAAATTGGGATTTATTACCTCCTTTTTTTTTTATCTGTGTGATTCTACTTATTATCATAAATGAATAATTATTAAACCAATAAATTTAACTATCTAAAAAAAAATTAAACCAATAAATTTATCATATACAATATAAAATATTTAGGTCTCAATTTGTTTAACTAAAATTTATTTTTAGTATGATAAGAAAAAAAATCTCATATATTTATCATTCGTCCATTTTCCTTTTCCTTTCCATTTGCTTTCATGAACCACAATCCATATTTGACTTTTTTTGTGTGTTCATGAATCATGAATCATGAGGAGCAGAGTGCAGAATCATGTAATAATTATTATTCCCTTTTCACCTTCCTTTTTGAGATGGCATTTCATGGAAAAACTCGTGATGAGAATCTACAAATTTGGTAACACATGTAAGTGAATTTCTTTCACATGCACAAAAATATCACCAATAAATAGAATGAAATCCTGATCAAAAGATTCACATAATTTATTAACAATTATCTAAATAATTAATTAACCTCCCCCAATACAAATCAAGGAGATTTTTATGAAAAGAAATCTAAGAAAATTTAATTTAACTCCAAGTATTTACTTTGTTAGGTAATCAATACTATGTGCCTAATTTCAACCAATATTATAAGGAAAAATTTAGCAGACAAAAAAAAATTTAAATAGTCAAAATTTTTTATTTATAATTTATTAATTTTTTTCTAAACAAAATGATTAATTTCAAATATTATAAATATATTATAATTATAGATTATAGATGTTATATATATGAAATTATGATTGTTAAGTTTTTTTTTTCTTTTTTTTTAACTTTCACAATATTCATTTACTAGTTTGACAGTTATTGAATTGCTGCATGTAAGGAAATTCGAACTTCTCGACATTTATTTAAGTAAACCAGTAATCTAATTACTAGACAAACCTAACTTGCTTAAATGATGAATGTTAGGTTAAAAACAATAACTTTATATTATGGTCTTACTCGCATTAATTGTTTAAATTAATTAAATTTTAGATATTTTTTCTCTACATTGAATAATGACTACAATGTTGACTGCGAAATCTCATATTATAAATGCATACATTGTTTTACACAACGTATATATTGTTTTATAAAAAAACACATATTTCCAAATAAAATACACTTACCTTTATGCTCAAAGCATACAGAATTTTTTAAGGAATTGTGTTTGCCCTACATTAAAATAAAAATTATTTTATTAAATTGTGTGTAAAAAATCTATTTTATAAACTAGAGCAATTGAAACATCACTTCTCTCTTTCAATACATGGTGCTAAAGTAATTAATACACAAGGCATGGATTTTATTTTTTTTAAAAATCTAAAATAGCTGATTTTAAAACATATATCATTTTATATGAGTTAGATCAAATTAGTTAATCATAGCATGATTGAAAGAATATTTTTACAGATTTACTCTATATTTTCATTCTATGTTCTTATTTCAAGTGTTCTTTTTTCTGTTTTTTAAGATTTCAAAAAAGAAGAATAAATAAAAAATAATAAAATTATATTTTTCTTTTCATAAAATTTTAAAATTACAAAACAATAAAAATAAAAATACAAATATAAATGATAAATCAGATACTCTCTTTTTCTGACAAAAATTAAAAGTGAAAATGATAAATTAATTCTTATTTTTTTAATTTTGGAATAAATAAATCTCTAACATTTGTTAAAAAAATTAAAGACAATTATGTGTTTAATAAAATAAGTGACTTATTTATTTTAAAATTAAAGAGTTAGGAATTAATTTGTCCTTCTCCCAAATTAAAAAAATAAAATTCAGAGAAAACAAAAAAAAATCTGCGCGTGAGGCACATGAGCTGCAAAATCGCGTGTATATAAAGTGGTTTCTGTGTTGTGTTGTGTTCTTGTTTCTGCTCAAAAACACTTAACCAGTTTCCTCACACCTCACAAAACCAAATTCCTCCAAAAACAAAAAACTGTTTCCGAAGGAGGAAAAAAAAAAAAACACAATAACCTCCCAACTAACTTTTCCTCTTCAAACGACAAAAAAAAAACAGAAAACAAAGAAGAAAAGAAAAGAAAAAAGAAACATGTTTTCCAAACACAATGCTCCAAAAGCAGAAGATCCAAGACTCAAGGCCATCACAGAAGCCATCAGAGTGGTTCCTCACTTCCCCAAACAAGGTCTTAATTTTACACTAACAACCTATTATCACTATTTACTAATAATTATAATTATATAACAATAATAATAGAGATCCATGGCTAGTTTTTTTTTTTTTTTATGTGTTTTATTTTTTTTAATATGAATAATGATGATAATGGAATGTGTGCAGGGATAATGTTTCAGGACATAACGACATTGTTGTTGGATCATAAGGTTTTTAAGGACACAATTGACATTTTTGTTGATCGTTATAAAGACATGGGAATTTCAATTGTTGCTGGTAATTATAATATTATTTATTTTTTGTGACTCTCTCTCTCTCCCTCTTTTGCCAACAACCAATGCTACTACTACCTTTTGTATTAGATATTACAACTTAGAACTGTATTTTTTAATCCTATGTCTTTTTTTTTTGGTCTTATTGTGGGAAAAGTAATTTTAAAAAATATTAGTATGTAAATCTTTATAAGTAGTAGAAATGGTGAAGAAAATGTTTATAATGGGATATTGATATTAGTTTCTGGCTGGACCAATCACAGTCCTGTTCTATTTGAATATTTGAAACTGTTATATCAATATTATCTATTTTCTTACAATGAATTGTAACCTGAATCTGTTTTATTATTTTTATTATTTACACTGTCATCTAATCTTAGACCAATCACGCGGTGAATATAAAATATAATTATTTTTACTAATATGATGTTACATGATTAGACGTAAAATTATTTTTGTGGATCAAAACTAAATTCTTCTTTTTAAACACTGTGTTGTCAATTCCATAACTATATTGTCTTGTTCATTATTTTCACATAGTCCTTTCTGTTTTGTGATTTTATCTCCTTTCATCATGCAATAATATAATGTGTCATTCCTTCAATCTGGGTTTGCTGGATCCATTTCGATGTGGGATTTTCTGTTTTAGAAGCAATTTTTATGATTACTAAAGCATTAATGTTGTTCTTGAATTGAGATAGAGCACAAATTTTCTTCTTAGTTACATTCTTCTCTTCAGTATTATTGTGTGCTAATGTGATTGGATTATTGGATTACATGCAGGAGTTGAAGCTAGGGGATTCTTTTTTGGCCCCTCAATTGCATTAGCCATTGGTTCAAAGTTTGTTCCTTTGCGCAAACCTCGAAAGCTACCAGGTACACATGCCGATATGCGGTTACTTGAATAAAGACGTCCTCAAATAAAGATGTATTGTGAATCATTAGATGGTTTGAAATGTTTGATTGAATATGTTTGACTAAACCATCTATTAGTTCGTAATATCATCTTCACGAAGGTGTCTTCATGTGAGTTGTCACCTAAACTTACTTATAGACATAATCAAATAATTAATGCTGTAATGACCCTAATTAATATTGGACCAGGGTTGTATTAGTACACTTTATGTTAATTAGAACATCAAGTTAACATTATTGTTGCTAAAACTAAACTAATTCTGTCAATATTTTGTTGATTAACTGATTGAAACAGAGAAGCTAAAGCATCCATAGGGAAAGAAACTAGGTTGAAAATATGTTTATTAAGTTATCATATCAATTGAATGGAACAACATTTTGAAAACTGCCATGCTAGGACATAACATGTTGCTTAGTTTTCGCTTTAAATTACATTGGATGTGTGCTTGCTGTAGTAATTTTTTATGACTTGCATAATTGTCCTGTTTATAGCTATTCTCGTCTACAAATTTTAGTTGTATTATTCTGTTTCGTTAAAGGTGGAACATAACTGGTGGTTGGTATTTAGGTGAAGTAATTTCAGAAAAATATGTTCTAGAATATGGAAGTGATTGCTTGGAGATGCATGTTGGTGCTGTGAAACCTGGTGACAAAGCCATTGTTATTGATGATTTAGTGGCTACAGGTGGAACTCTCTCTGCAGCAATTAGTCTCCTAGGTAACTCAATCCCAGGATTCTAATATTCTTTTTTCTTTGTTCTTTATTTAATTTTTATGTAGTTATAATATAAAAGAGTTTTACATCGTTATTCAATGACATCCTTGCAGAGTCATCATAAGACTTTAAACGGTGAAGGAAAATACTTTTGTTGAAAATGAAAATACATCTCACTACATGTTTGTATTAAATTTTACTAGGCTGATTATCGCCTTTTAAAATTAGGTCAAAATTGTTGAATTTAATTTTGATATATCATTTTGCAAATAAATGTCAATATGAATTCACAAGTATGCAAATGTCAAATAATTAATAGTATATATCCATTCTGATTCCTAAGAAATTTTAAACTAAACATATTAGTCTTTAACTAAAATTAATGACATTTTAGTTCCTAACTTTTTGTTCGATCCCAAAAGCAAGGTATTAGTGGTTTAGGGATCAATATGACTTATGGAACAAAAAGTTAAGTCTAAAGAGTAATTAATTTTAGTTGGAGACTAATATATCTGATTTAAAATTTGTTGGGACCAAAATGATTATATACTGGACAATTAATTTTCGACATGATAGACAAAGTTGTACAATGAAAATTGTGAAATGCATGTGTCTCAACTACTACACTATAAGGTTGCACCATAAACAGAATGAAAACTATGATATAAGGTTGTGTGAAATTGGTTTTTGTAGAACGTGGTGGTGCTGAAGTAGTGGAATGTGCTTGTGTCATTGGTCTCTCTCATTTTAAGGTAATGACTTAAACTTTAGTAGTGCTTCTGTGACTATGATGAGTTCTGAGTTATGATTACCAATGAAGAGAGTATGAAGTCCATTTTACTGATATTTGATAATTTATTATTTTCTATTTTATTTATTTATTTTTGAATTTTGGAAATGAAATAAAATTAAATGGAAATTGGCTTGATTGTTTCAGGATGATTGCAGTGTGAATGGAAAACCGCTTTATTTTCTTGTGGAACCGCGTCTACAGTAGCATTTTTGTTTCTGAGGTAAGACATGGAAACTGTTTTGTTTTAAGATTATGAAACTAACAGAATCGTCGCATATTATGACTTTGACTTGATTATCATAGAAATTCAACATTATGGTTTAGTCAAGCTAGTAGGTTTGACCATTGTTTAGGAACCAATAAATTTCACATGTTAAATTCACTTGATATTTAGTAGCTAGTGTATTCGGAGACACTCATGGAAAGTCGGTTAAAACTTTTTTTTCTTTTATTTATACATAATAAACATTAAATTAACATTCGTATAAAATATGGCTATAAATATTTTAATTACCTTTTATTTTTGTGATCTATCTATAATAATCATATAATAATCATATTTTTATACAGTATAAAGTTAGTGTCTATTAAAAAAAGTATATAGATAGCATTATTTTTTTTATTAAGATTTTTATTTTGTCACAATTAAAAAATGTTCTTTTAAGATCTTAATATATGAAAAGTAAAAAAAAATTAAAAAATAAAGACTTGAAAAATATATTATAAGTTGTATTAGACTAGTCAAATTTTTAGTAACAATTGCAGATATTAGAACTTAGTGCAAATCAAATAGACCTTCAAAGTTATAATTTCTCATTCTCAAAATGAGTTATCTCTTTCATGTTTTGGATTAACTGAATTAACGTAGTTGTACTTATTTTATAATTTTTCTATAAAAATAAATAAATAACTGTTAATTTGATTAAAAAATATTACATAAAGTATTTTTTTTAAAAAAAAGCTTTGTCATGTAAAATTTTGACACTATTTCCCAGAAGTAGTTACAGGTTGGTAAAGCCTAAGAAAAGAAACTATAAAAGCACATTCTTAGGCTTCCTTTTTGGTTGTGAATTGTGGTTTTCAGTTCTTGATTAAGACTCACAGCAGAGAATATGGTTGCTCTAAATTTCTTTGCTTTTGACTAATTTCATATTTTATATTATCTTTCTGCATTTTCATTTGGTCTTTTGAAAGTTAGGCACCTATTGATGAACGTCCTTGGAGATTTGGTTTTGATTGATTTCTTTTCATGCAGATTTCATTTTTCATTATTGTTATTATTCTTGGGGTGACAAAAGAGAAGAAGAAGAAGCATGATTCATTCCAGAAAACGGATATCTTCATGGAAAATTTTGGTGGTTTATAAGGCCTAGCTTCATGGAACTCCATTATATTTTTTTAAAAATGTTTTGTTTTATGTAAATAATAAGAAAATGAATGTTGGTTCATTTGATTAAATTAATTGTATTTATTTATTTATTTTAATTTCATCTATTGCAAATTGAATAAATCCAAAGATGCTGAGGACAAATGTTACATTCAAAATCATATTAAATTAATAACATACAGAAGTACTTTTCCAAAGCTTTTTAATGTTTTCTTATTTCTAATTTCTATTTTGTCATCCAAAGGCAAAAAGTGGTTGGTGATAGGAAGTAGAGATATGTCACAATTTTAAGCAAATTTTTCTTGCAATGTCAGTCATCCAAATTATAGAGGATCTGATTATATCTTTACCTAATTGTTTATTTTTTTTTTAGGGCATAAAAAAAATCATTGATTTTGTCTCTTATCAAATGAATATATAATTAATGGTAATGCTACATTTATACTTTTTTTCTTCAACCAAGTCAAACCAAGTGATCTACTTCCACTCTCACTCATTTACGCGTGAAATCACGAACATAATATTTCTATTAGAACAAATAGAAAATTTAAGACCAACGAACATGTTTTTAAAAATGAGTTCACGAACAAAAAAATTTAATAATAACTAGATCAAATTCAATATTTACGAATATAATATTAGTATATTACTATTAGAACGAACAAAAAATTTAAAAGCAAACGAACAGGTTTTAAAAATAATAAAACCTGTTCATGTCAACTATAAAAACATGTTTGTTGTCTGTTCGTTTTTAGTGAACAGTACGCGCATGAACAGTACGCGCATAAACAGTAATAACTTAATTGGACTTGATTAGAAAAAATAGGTGTACGTCTAGAATTATTCTATAATTTATAATTTTTTTAGAGAATCAACTTAACCAATAAAATAGTCGATCAGCAAATATTAAGAAGAAAAGATAAATTTAAAAAAAAAAACTAATTATTAGCTAAAAAAACTCGATTTCAACTTTTCCACCCATAATCTTGTATGAAAGGTTATGTAAAAATGAGGAATTTTTTCATCAAAAATACTTTTCGAAACAAATAAGAAAGACATTTATTTACTCAAACTCTGTTTTCTTTTTCAGTGAAGGAGAAACTTGGTGGGCCACATTTTTTTATTTTGGTGCACATAGATTTATGCACAAATTAGTGATTGATAATAACCGAAATTTGATAATACCAAAAAAAAAAAAAAAAACCGAAATTTGACTATTCTAAATATGTTATTTTGTGACTTGTGAGAAGTTTTTTTTTGAGTGGAGAGTGTGAAGCTAGACTAAATCATGTCGATGTGTTTCTTTCGAAGAGCTTGAGCCTTGATGCGTCCACATTCTTTTTTCATACATGTTGTCTTTAAGATTTGATTTTGAAATTAGACATTTAAGCACCCAAATCACTTATTATTTGTGATGTGGTTGAAATTTGTTCACTTTGGAAACATTTTTTTTTTAACCAAACTTTGGAAACATAAAGAGCTTGATCCCAATGAAAATTGAAAAAAAAAAAAATCACCAAGAGTGAAATGGTATGACAGAGAGTGTTTTTCAATAAAAAAATAATGATTTCTCTTCTCAATTTTTTTGGCCAATTGAATTTGACGACCTCCAATCCTAGGTATCACAACTGAGACATCCATATTTGGTTCTTCCAAAGTTGGGAATAGAACCCTTGATGCAGCACTTATGAGGCAAGCATGTCCATCACTTGATCTAAGGCCTCAGCTGCTTCTCTTCTCAGTTCTTACCGTTTAAAAAATATTACCCTTGTGAAATTACAAGTTTATACATATTAATAACACAATTGTTACCATAAATACCACATGTAATGTGTGTTTGAATTAATGTCTGCAGATGATTATTGGTATGAATGTACCTTTGTAAAATTAGTTTAGATTAAGATGAGATCAATGTCAATGTGCTTTTGTGTTTGGGCTTTTTTTTTTCGTCAAATGATGAGGTTATCCAAAATTACGTAAAATTGTCAAAAGAAAACTGAAGCCTCAATATTAATACACGATTTTCTAATTTAAAAAGTCAAAATAGGCAATTCACATCTTTATCACTTTCAAAGATGACAAAGGAAGAAATTGTTTCGGCCAAAATCACATTTAGAGCAAAACTTCATACCCATTGAATTAACCAAATACTAGCTAAACACAATTGGAGATGACCATAGACGAGAAAAACCAAACACAAACGTAATCTAATTGCACTGAAAGAATCATCACATGGCTCCCTTTCAAGGTAGTACAGTAAAGATTTCCACATCTTTCATTCCAGGGCTCCTCACCGAGTATTGAAATGTCCATCCATGGCAAGCTCCGGCATGTTTCCCTTTTTTGTTGACGGCAACGACAGCTCCCATAAAATCCGGAAATTTTCTTGCTATCCGAGCTATTGCATCTTTAGCAGCAAGTTTTGGTTCCATTCCCAACCTCATACTTTCAACAACTTGATAACTGAAATTGAATATCATTGTTGTGTTAATCTTGATATTTGTAAAAGGAAACACATTTTTCTTTCTTTTCTTTCATTTTCGTTTGCATATCTGTGTGGTATAAATTTATATTGGCAAAGATCAGACTTTGCTCTCTACACTAGTTGGCCAAATTTAATTAGGAGCAATATTTCTGATTTCACCGCTGAACGTTTAAAAGAATAAAATAAAACTAACAGCAACACAGATGAGATGAGTTCTACACCGGTTAAAAAACTATGGAGTTTGGAGCAGTGTGGTACCATGGAAGGAAGCGCATCATGATGTCACCATCCCCAGTTGCACAGCACGCACCAACTTCTTGATTAGCATATGCAGAGGATCCAACTATCGGACCATCACCTACCCTGTAAGAAGAGTTCAGTATAAGAAGAGTCCAGAGAATACATTCTTGGTAAGTTTTGTATAAATGAGAGTTAGAAAACTTCTTACAACAGAAAACATAAAAATAAATCACAATTGCATTATATAAAAGGAAGATAAAAATTGACTTTGCAAGAAAGAAAACCAGTGTCATTGAAGAAATGAAAAGATATGCCTGCTTATATTATTGGCATTGACAAGCATACCTGCCAGGAATCTTGAATGTCGCCCCATTAGTCGATGTGCCAACAGCAATACGTCCCATCTACGACAAATAAAAATGTTATTTGCTTCGCCAATATGAGACATACAAGTCATAAACTTTTAAGCTATTTCTTATGAAAATCTTACTCTATCAATAACAGCCATTGATATAGTATCATGGATCCAAAGACCAAGATCACGAAAACTTAGATCAGTAGTTTGCATCCCAAAAGTCTTCATGCATTTTTCATTGGTATGCTCCAGGTAACTTTTCGGGCGATAAGGACCACAGCTGTTTTCAGGTAAGACATTTTTCCAGAAATTTGGTTGGCACTTATTGGCCTTCCATGTAGCCCACTTCTCTATAGATTCCGATGAGCTCAGGTTAGTGGGTCCTGGAAGACCCATTGAAATCGCAAACGCTGATGCTTTCTCTCCTACCAGCAAAGTGTGCTCGGTATGTTGCATTACTAACCTAGCAGCCTTTATTCCATCTTTTACATATCTCATGGCACCGACAGCTCCTACTTCCATAGTCACCTATGTATCTCCTTAGATGAAGATCGGACCAGAAGTCATGCCGATACACAAAAAAGTTTCGCAAGAAAAAAGGAAATACTAATAAATTCAATTGCTACAGAACATGGTATTGGTATTTACCCCATCCATGACAAGAGCATCGATTGTAGTTTCTCCATTCTCGTCAGGGCTTCCACCCGGACCGACTTTTTAGAATAAGAAATGCAGAAGGCAGAAAAATCATTTCCAAAATAGAAGAAATGCAAAAGGCAGAAAAATCAATTCCAAAATAGAACATCTCAATATAGAGAAAAGCATTGAAATATTTTCTGACTCTCCAATATATGATAAAATTGATAAAATTTTATTATAAATCTCCAACTAAACAAGCTTTATCATTGATATGAAATCCTCCAGGTATTAATTTCCCCCCAAAGGCTAAACAATCTAAACATACATTGCATGCAATGCTAATAATCTAACACATACCTGGTTGTTTAAAGTAATCTAACACGTTCCCATCAAACCTCTTAGTTAAGTATTATTATAATCAAACACTTAACGAGAGTTGAAAAACATGTTAGTCAAAATAAATTTGATACACAATCAGTCAATGACAAATATGACGAAGAACTAACATTAGCCCAACCAAGCAATTAACCATTAAGTGATAGGGAAATCTAAATGCCATAATTCTTTTTTTTTAAAAAAAAGACTAAGTTATCTTCGAAATAGTTTCGGTTTGCACCTGTTCCATCACACCTCAGTTCCTCACAAGCTGAGCAACCCTCAACCACAGAATCCACAGCTGTTGAACCACCATCAGCAGCCTTCCACGCAGCTCTAACGGCCTCAACAAAAGGCCAAGTACTCACAACCAGCGGGTAGTGCTCCACTTCCACAGTTTCATGTCCCAGCACCTAATGGAAATAATGTCAGACATCAAAGAAAAACCAACCGAACATATAAGAGGGTTTACTGATTAAATAAAAAAACTAACTAGGAAACTGGTCAATGATTAATCTTTTAGTGTATTTTCACTTTAGAGTAAAGGAAGTTTGCAACAAATGAAAGAATAGTTTCTGTTCTATACCACAGAGAGTAAAAAGAAGAACAGCATGAATTTGAAGAGTGGAGTGCTTTCGGATCGCAGCGAATTTCGGAAGAGGGCCCTTGTAGTTGTAGGCATAGCCATGGAGACAACTTCTATAGCTCGAGGGGAAGGCTACAATAACTGTAAATTAAGAAGCAATGGCATCTCAGCAAGTCAAAAATAATAAAATGAAGAAAAAAGAAACCAAGTCACATCTTAGAAATGGCAATGGATACACAAAAATGAGCCCCCAAAAATTAGTCCTTCACATATTCATTACTCAAAAGACTGGTTTTGCTTGAGAAATCCACCAGCAAATAAGCATTTAACCCTCAAAGATTCTTATTTAGCATGCAATAACTATGAATCTTTTCATGGATAAATGAGTAGTTTACTGCAAATGATAATTTCTGGTAACTAATATTTGGAATTTGAAAATGGTAGTTTAGTTTAGTCCATGGAGATTGTTGCTCCAAGCTCCGAAAAAGAAAAGCAAAGGGACCAACTGATATCAGAGTGAGCAGCAATGAGAAACTAAATATAAAGTGAAACGATCAGACGCACGGTGATTCGGTGAAAGAAACAAGAACAAACTATTCTTTTTATAACCAACGGAAAAAAAAGAGAAGAAACAAGAAGAAGTACTTACATGGAGGCAGAACAGTGGTTGTGGGAGGCGGAAGGGGCTGACGGCGGTGGCTGGCTGGGTTTGGAAAGGAGAAGGGAAGGAAGGAGTGACAGTAAGGAAAACCCAACGGCGTCGTTTATGTTTACCTTTTTTACTTAAACAAAATTTGACCCGGTTCAGTTACTTAATCCGGTCCGGTTCACTAGTTTTGATAAAAACAGTACAGTACAAACCGAATGTTTTTGTTTTTTCTTCCTATAGATAACCCAAACAACCTAATTTGACCTGGATTTAAGTTACATTTAAGAGTTTTCTACTGATACATGGATTACTGGATGCATAAAGTGGATTTCAAAGCCAATACTTAAGGTCTGAGTTTTATTTAAAAGTTTTCTGCTGATCAATGAATTATTAGATGTATAAAGTGGATTTGAAGTTGATATTTAAATAGATTAGTGAGCTATTTATTAAACCAAAGATTGAAGATCCTAACCAAAGATTAATAATTTGCTCTCTTAACATTTCGGAGAGAAAATTCGCAAGCCAGGTTAATTATTTGAAATTATTTATTTTTGTTATTCTTATTGGAGTAATGATTAAATATTTATTTAATTAATTTTCCTTTTAACTTTTTCTATTTAATTATTATTATCCGTTGATCAATATACACTTATAACAATTCTATTTGCACACCAAAATTAGCTACCAAATCAGCCATCGATGTATAATACGCATCAAAATACAAAATACACACTAAAAATAAGTTAAACTACACATGTATTTTGATGCGTATTATATACTGATCGTAGATTTGGTGGCTGATTTTAGTATACACCTAGAACATTTGTGCTAAATGTTGAGATATATAAAAGTTGCATGATTAAAAATGTGATCAAATAGTTTTCTTTTCTTTAAATATATTTTAAAAGTAATTATTATAATTTTATATATATATATATATATATATATATATATTAAAAATGTTAAAATAATAATAAATTATATAAATATAATTTATAACATATAAGAATACAATTTAACATTTATGTTGTAGAATTAACTTGTGTGTATTATGGTACACCTTCGTACACTTTATTTATAACACGAAAAAATGTAAATATCAGTACATAAAAATAAAATTTTTGTGCTGATATTTATATTTTTCGTATTATAAATGATGTGTATGAAGATGTAAAGTGGTACATGTAGCGTTACTATATTTTTTAATATAAAATTCTTTAAAATAAATGTTTTGGTGGTGTAAAATATGAATAAAACTTTTAATTTACTGCTACAAAACCTGTTACTAGGAGACACAAGTCGCTTTTGTAATAAGTGACTAGTTTGTTTTTTTCTTGCTGTTTGTTTGCTTCCTCATAAAAGAAAAAAGAACAAACAACGTGGTCCTTCAATTATTTTTATATTTGTAATCAAATTATATTTTTAAAAAGATGGAATAATACATGACCATAAATAGAATAAGTATAGAAAACTAATTATCAATTAGTTAATATTAATTAAGTGTTTTTTAAAAAAGATAAAAAATCTAATTTTTTAGAAGATTTAATATTTAGCGTTTACTCGTTTAGAATTGAATTTTGATTTTAGAACTGATAAGATTTAAAATTTAAGATAAAAATATAGTTTTTAAAAAATTAGCTAATAGTAATTAAAAAAAGTTGGCTCTAACCATAAAATGTGTTCCAAATTTATTTCATATATTATTGGAATAAAATTCCTAACTACATTATGATGAATTACTAATTTCGAAAAGTCATATTTATTTTTAAAATGTTGTATGTATATATTAATAGAAAACTATTTCACTGAAAAAAAAAAAACAATTGTCTAAATAGTTTGGACCGAGAAGTGTCCAAATTTATTGGTGATAAGATAAATGGCAGGTGTTAACAAGAAATAAGGTGTTAACAAGAAATACGAGAACTACAATTTTTCAGATTATATATTATTGGCATTGGAATTTTGGCAAGATTTAGTATAAAAATGATGATATAAGAAATTTAATCATCCATGTTTCCAATAAAGGATTTTTTTAAATAAATAAATATAATATTATATTTACTCAATTAAATAAAACTATAAATATTTATATTTTAAAATTATATGTGCAGTGGGTGCTACAGTAGTCAGCTAGTTTAAGTCATTGCGTTCAAGCTATTTTCTGTACTCCAATGTATTTTTTTTATATGTGAAAACTTAAATTATAAGAATAATTCAACCAATTTTATACCAAATAATAGCTTCTATTTTTTATATATTTTAAAATCTATACTTATAACCTATGATTTGCCAGCTTTCAAGTCGTTAGATTTTTTAAATAAGCTTATATAAATAATTATAAATTTAAAATAAATTGTAATGGCAAAAAAAAAAATTGTAATGGCCATATATATGGTTTTTTTTCTATTATAAAATAAAAGAAATCATTATGTCTTAAAAAAAATTAAAACAACATTATATACGAGAATACGCTTTTTTTTTTGGGCCAGGTAGCAGATCGGGACGGCCCCTCCCCTATCTGGGTGCGGATCGCCAACACCTGTCCCGATCTGCCTGCAAACATGCAGGGCGGGCCCAGCTTCCCCGATCCGCGTGCTACCTTCCTATAAAAGCGCTCTCCAATTTTTTTTTACCACTCCTCTCCCATTTTTCACTCTCACTCAAGCCTGTCTCCTCGCAAGGCTCTCTCCTCGCTCCATTCCCTCTCCAGGTAAGTTTTTTCTTTCCTTTCTTTCCTTTCCTTTCTTTTCCGTTTTTGTTTTTGTTTTATTTATTATTTTAATGTTAGGTTAGTTTATGTATTTAGTTATATTTGGTGTAGTTTAGTTAGGTAAATATTTTAATGCAGTTAGGTTAGTTTATTTATTTATTAATTAATTAGATATATGTAGTTAGTATTTATTTTTTATAATTATTTTAATAGAAATAGTTAAATAATTTATAATAATTAGTTTAAAAATAATTAGGTTTAGTTATAATATTTGTAAAAATAATTTGGTGTGAGAGTTTGGTGTGAGGGGCGAGCCCTCTATTTATAAATGAGGGATTTTTTTTACCGTTGAAAAGGTAACAGATTGGGAAGGGTTTCGTTGGAGCCAACGGTAAAGTAACAGATCGGGTAGGGCAGACCAGATCTACACCAGATCGGGACACAACTTCCCCGATCTGCAACACAGGGCTTCCCCGATCTGCAACCATCTCTTTTCCAAAAAAAATTATTTGGGTAAATAAAGATTTGTTAATTTGTTTTAGGACATAATGATTTCTTTTATTTTATAATAGAAAAAAAACCCCATATAGTATACTCGTAGCAACGAGTACACAAGGAGTACATAATAACATAATAACAAAAATGTAAGAGATGACATGATATTCAATTTGCACGTTACAAATTTATTAGATGTTCCAAAATTTAAAATTTTATAATTTGGGTAAAATTTTATAATTTGGACCTTCCAAATTTTAAAATTTGGATGTTACAAGTTTTTAACTTTAAAATTTGAAACATCCAAATTATAATAAATTATAAAATTTTTACTTTATTTTTATTATATTTTATTTTATAAAATTTAAAATTTAGAATGTTCAAATTATAATAATTATATCTATTTTGTCTTTTAAATCAATCTAAATTGGACTGTAAACACTTTTTTATATTATAAAAATAAAAATTTTAAATTAGTTTTAGAAAAAATCAAAAATTAATAATTAATAAATAAAAAATCCTATTTATATAAATTTATTTAAAAAATCCAACTGCTTGAAAGTTGGCCATCATAGATTATAAACATAAATTTTAAAAACGTAAATGTTCATAGTTTTATTTAATTAAGTAAATATGATATTATATTTATTTATTTAAAAAAAATCCTCCAAAAAATCACTACTTTTAGCTAGGCAAAAATAACTACAATAAATCCCATACGTTTCACAAATTAAGTATGATATACAATCATAGTATAAAATAAAATTTCCCTAATTTTTCTAGGAAAAAAAAGGGAGAAAGAAATAGCTAGGGTTGCTAACTGAGGCAAACAGGCTTGCCTCATTATTCCCGTAATTAAAGAAACATGGCACTCACCATACATATGGATATCCCCACACATTACCCAAATAAACATAAGCAAATTACAAGCATTACAATGGAAAATAAATTAACAACTAAAAACGGATGATGGAGTAGAATATGCAAATTAAATGAGAAACTAACATTATTATAAATATATTAAATCTTAACATTGGAAACCAGAAGGAATTGATTTTTGACAAGCACTGAGGATCCAGCTGAGAGTGACAGGGACATCTAAGTTGATTCCAAGAACATTGGCCTTAATAGCAGTGCACAAGCAAAGTGCTGCTTCCAAATCAACCAAGCCTTGAAGCAATGCACAACACTTGCTTGAAGCTGGTGAACCAACAATAACGTTAACAAGTCCTAACACATCAGCACAAACCCCAAGTTTCAATGTGTCTTTGGGGCATTTGCTCTGTTTTGGTGGTGCTGGTGATGGAGTTGGTGTTGGCTTGCATTTTCCACATGCATTGGTCATTAATGGTGCTGAAATGAGAGAGAGAACAAGAATTGTGGCAAAGAGCTTGTTAGTAGTGTTCAAAGCCATGGCTATAGCAAAAAGAAAAAAAATGCTTAGGAAAATATATATAATATAATACTATATATTAAATAAAATAAATAATAAGTATGAATGAAGTTGAATAATAATGGGGTGGTAGTACCCCAATTTATAAAGGCAAGAAAATTGGAGTGTATGTGTGAAGATGTATTATCACATGGAAATCTGATTGAGTGATGAGTGGTGGTGGTGATGTTTTTCCAGTTGGATTTTTTTTGTATGCTTCTGAATTTATTTTATTTTAACTATTATCTTTTGTGGATGGTAATTCACTAGGTTATACTAGCTAGTGGGCTTTGGATATTTTTTCTTTGATTCATTTTCACTACTCTTGTTCAACTTTGGTCTAAGTTTTTTTGGTGACATGAATGAAAGAGAAAACAAAAAGCGAAAGCTGCAAAGCAGCATAAACAAGATATTAATCTAGGAAGTCATGCTTTAAGAGCTCCTTCACATCATCATTTGGAATAAGTCACTCCACCTGATCAACATTCTGCACAACAGCATATTTTGCCAAAGCATCAGCAACGTGATTAGCTGTTCA
>JASCZI010030455.1:0-30475 GCA_036250425.1 Stylosanthes scabra | reverse complement strand
TTCCGTTCATATCGTAGGGTATTCCAACAAGCAAACCCTGGTGTCCCGATTGAGCAATTCCCAATTTGGTTTAGACAATACGCCGAACACAATCTAGACATCACAATAAACCAGGAACTTGTGGCGCTTAGTTGCCGCCCAATGAACAAAGCCACCAGTTATCCAATTTACATAGTCAATGGGTACCGATTCCATACCCTTGAATGGTCGAAGATGAAACGATGCGATAATACCGGGGTGTGTGTCCGAGGGGATTCCGACGGTAGCCAGAGCGATTGGTATGGGGTTTTGCACAATATTCTTCAAATTCATTTTTTCTGTCGCAAAAGCTTCCATGTTTTTTTGTTCAAGTGCGAATGGTTCGATCCAAGTCCACAAACCGGCACTAGAAAACACAAGGACTACAACATAATCGAAGTTAACACCAGCAGGAGATACAGACACTATGACCCATTCATCTTGCCCCAGAATGCCCGACAAGTATATTACTTACCTTACCCCGGAAGTTGCAAATCCTCCTGGGTGGTGGTGATTAAAACTAAACCAAGAAGTCGGATTGAGAGTGACCAAAGAGAAGAGGAAGAACCTTTCCAAACTGATTATCCAACTCCTTCACGGATAGTTGGGGAAACGGGTCCTCCGATAAGTCTTGCCATACCTGAAGTCCCTAACGAAGTTATTGACGTCCGCGGTGATAATTACATGGTTACACCGGACGTGGATGATGACGATGAACAAGATGCGGAAGCAGAAGACGAAGAAGAGGGTGAATTTGATGAAGATGAGCTTAGCACAGAAGATGAAGACAACGTTGAAGTTAACTTACACATGTCGAGTAGTGACGACGACTAGGGTAACTAGATTACATGCTAATTTTATGTTTTCTTTATTTTATGATTACATGTTAAATTTTAAATTACATTACTTGAATATTTTATATTTACATGGTGATTTTAAATTTCTTTATTTCATGTTTACTTTCTATTCGTTTTGTGAATTAATTTCTTTTAATTAAACATTTTCAGGTTGATATGGCTGGGAGAGGTACTGCGAGAGGTACTGGGAGAGGTTCTGTGAGAGGTACTGGTAGAGGTCATGGGACCTCGACTCCTTCTTCTACCGCTTCTCCTTCTACATCCGCCACGCCCGGCAGCACACAGGTTACTTCATCTCCATCTCCATATTTGGTAGTCCTGAATCCGGAATACCATGGCCCTCCGCTGCCTCCTCCTCCCCCTATTCCGCCGACGATGCCCGAGTGGGTACCTCCACCTCCTCCAGAAGACTTGACCACTCCACCACCTCCCACCCAGCAGGACGTGAGTTCTGAGCAGGATCCATCGGAACCCACGGTTCCGGCGATACAATCAAACGCCAAGGAGAAGATCGCTCCGGACGGCATGGGAGGGTAAAAGTTACTCATTTTGTTATTTATTAAGTTTAGTGTTGTGTATATTTTATAAGGTTACTAATTTTGTCATGTTCCTTCCCTCATTTCGAGTTGCTTGCTACAGGTTTTTCCCGAAGCATAATAATTGCACAAAGGAGATCACTAGCGTCATCAAGTTGATGTATGACGAAGCTTGGCCGAATTGGAAGGCTATCCCTGCTGCTACACGGGCTCGTATGTTTGATAAGTGGGCGATAATTCCCTAATTTGCAAATTCACTATTTTTTCCATTACTTCTATTGTTATTTCTGTTTTTCATGCATTATCCAAACCATGATAATTCTTAGTGTGATTTTTTTTTCCCAGGAGAACTTCACATGGGAAAAAAAGCATGACGAGTTAGTAAAGGCAATATTTAATACTCGTGCGTCGAAGAGATTCTCCGGGATGATTGAGGACGTGCGTTACAGGAAGGACCATCTCACCCAGTGGTGTCGGCCGAAACTTAAGAAGGCCCTTTACCACTACTGGGAGACCGATGAGAAGTATTTGCATCATTAGGCCACGAATAAAAGGAACAGGGCCTCCAAAAGATGTGTCATATACACCGGCGGATCTGCTACGCCGATGCAAACAAAGGCGAAAATGGTAAATTATTACAATTAATTATTTGTTTATATTTCTCCTAAGTTAAACAACAATGACTTGTTTATTCTGTGTGGCGTATCTTATAATAACTGAATGCAGACCAAGTCGCTAGATCGACCGGTGTCCATGGCCGAGGTCTTTAAGCAAACCCACACGCTGAAGGCGAACAAGGAGCAGTTCGCCGACAAGCGGTCCTCTGATATCTAGGTAATAACTTGCTTAACTCCTACTATAAATTCCTTCATAAATACTAATTTGCGTAGTGTATAACCTGTTTGTCTATTAAATGATAGGATGATTTCACCAACAACACCACCGTTGCCACCGAGCAGGCTGCGGAGTCCGGAACAAATGCGGAGGTGGATCCCGATCAGGTGTGGCGTCAGACTGTATCCGAGCCGAGTCAAAAGAACCGCGTCTTTAGCATTGGTGGTTTCCTTGCATCCACACTCAAAACCTCGGTATTCACGCCTCAGGCTTCTTCTGTATCTCTCACCAGTCCTGCCCCTGCCGGCCCGGAAGATGCAGTTGACTTGCGAGAGCAGGTTCAATTGCTTAATCAGAATATCCAGGACATGGCTCGACAGTTATATGAGTCTGAGGAGCGAATCCAGGCCTTGCATGACGAGCTTAGCAGGAGGCCCGAGGTACATGATGCAGACGTCGAGGCGCTGAAGGAGCAGCTGAGGGAGGAGCTGCGGCTGATGCAGGAGCACCGACGACAGATGGGTGTGACCGGCGAGCAGACGCATGCGGGTTCATCCTCTGCTGCTCAGGTTCCGCCATTGCATCCACCCGCACCGCCGGAGGACGACGACACTGACTATGTGGACCCCTAGAGTACACTGAGTTCATTTATCTTGCATTTGTTCATTTTTCAGCTATTTATGTTAGTTGTAATTTAGACATGTTTACTTTTCAGCTACTTATGTTATTTGTGTTTTAGATTTTCTGCTTTCTTTTACTTTATTGGACAGTTCAGAAACTAAATTTGAAAACAAAGTTTTAGAATGTTGTTTGGATGATTTGTTGGTTAGTTTGAGGTCATTTAAACAGGGTTGTGCATTCGGTTAGTTATCATAATTATTTATTTATTTTTTTAATTTAGTTTTTGTTACCGGCGGATTTTTCCCCCCTAAATCCGCCGATAAAGTGGCGCGATAAAAAATGATTTCAACGTATCACTATTACCGGCGGATTTTTCGGGGGAAAAATTCCGCCGGTAAGGTGGAGGGAAAATTAAAATTTTGGCGCCAAACTTACCGGGGGATTTTTGGGGGAAAAATCCGCCGGTAAAGTGGCGGGATAAGTAACAATAAGGCGCCAAAATGACTATTACCGGCGGATTTTTGGGGGGAAAAATCCGCCGGTAGGGTGGAGGGAAAATTCAATAATGGCACCAACCGTACCGAGGGAAAAAATCCGCCGGTAATTCCCCCCTAACGGTTGCTTCTAGTTGGTCACCCAAAACCTTGTACCGGCGGAAAAATCCGCCGGTAATGAAATCCGCCGGTAAAGTGTTACCGGTGCTAGTTTTACCGGGGAAAAAATCCGCCGATAATTCCCCCCTAACACTGAAAACGGCCAAAACCAGGGAAAATTTCGCCGGTAATTCCCCTGGTAACAGGAGCATTTTTTGTAGTGACTAGTTATTGTTACTTGTGAATTTTACTTTGATTAATGAATGTTTGAGGTATTTTCATGAATTGATTGTCTTTGTTATTATTATTCTTGCATTTTCTATCAATTTATAGTAGTGGGTATTTGTTGATTGTTGATTTTCTCTTGATTCATGATGTTTATTGTATATGCACACCAAGTGTTTGATGAAATGCTTTGTTTAGATATGGAGTAGATTTTCATTCCTTGGTTATGGGTTGTCTACATGGATGCATTTGAGTCACCTTAGCTTTATTTGTATGATAATTGAGAGTGGTTTGTGTTGATTTAGATGCCATTGACGCTAGTTTATCATTAATTCTATAATGATTAGGACTTATGAACCAAGATGGATTATTCTTGTGTTCATTAACACTAATCTAGTGTCTTAATGAGTAAACTAGGACTTATGGCTATGAATCAACCAAGTTGACTCTTCTCATCAAGTGACAAGATTGGTGAGAAGTTCACTCTAGGATGTTATCTATGTTTAGAGGTGACAAGGACAATGTATCCCATGAAACCCATGACCAAGGTACTTTAATTGCATTTGAATTAGCTCATTGATTGCTTGCTTATCTCTATTTCCATTTCTTGCTTAGTTTATTTCTTGCATTTTAGTTATTTTCTATCTTACTTGTTTATGAATTGTTGCATTTAATTCCCTTGCATGATTTACATTCTTGCTATTGTAGTTGCTAGTTGAAAACTCTCAAACCCCCATACTTTCCTAACTAGTTTTAGTCTTTTGTATTGATCATAGGTCCAAGGGAGAATGACCCGAGATGAAATACTCTCGGTTTTATTGATTTTTATTGTGACATCTTTTCTAAATTTGTTCACTCTTCGATTACCGGTTGAGCTATATTTACAATGCTATCATGACTTGATTTCTAAGAAATAAATTCTTAACCGGTCTTGGGGACTGCATCACTCATCATCACCTTGCAACAATCCCTCAACCAGTACTACAAACACTCACCCTATGGTCACAAGATCTAAATCAGGTATTATTGTTCCTAAAGCACTTCAGGTACAACACTCTGACCCTTTATCTGACTCACAATTAATTCCTAAATCTGTAACTCAGGCTCTACAGTCCCCTAAATGGAAAGCTGCTATGCTCACTGGATACAAAGCCCTTTTATATCATAAGACATGGATCCTAGTCCCACCACCCAAAAATGAAAAAATAATCAGTAGCAAGTGGGTTTTTGCAGTTAAACGTAATGTTCAAGGGGACATTATTAGGTATAAAGCTCGCCTTGTAGCAAGGGGTTTTGTTCAAAATGTTGGAGTTGACTATGATCAAGTCTTCTCCCCAGTAATTAAACCAGTTACAGTTAGAATTATATTTACTTTAGCATTGTCAAAAGGGTGGCAGATTAAACAGTTTGATTTTCACAACGCGTTTTTAAATGGCACTCTAAAAGAAACTGTATACATGTCACAGCCACATGGGTTTACTCATGGAAACCCAAATTTAGTGTGTCGATTAAATAAGGCTATTTACGGGCTTAAACAAGCTCCAAGAGCCTGGTATCTGACAATTACTGCTACCTTGCAATCCTTAGAATTTCAAGTAACAAAGTCAGACACTTCATTACTCACGAGATTTACTTCTAATTCTGTAATTTATATTCTAATTTATGTTGACGATATGTTGGTTACAGGGAGTAACAATGAAGACATCAAACAAGTTTTGAATAAAATTCATTCATCCTTTTTATTAAAGGACTTAGGCAATTTAAATTTTTTCTTGGGTATAGAAGCTATTCATCATTCACAAAATTTGTTATCTCTAAATCAAACAAAGTACATCCAGAACTTGCTCAATCGTGCAGGGATGCAAGAGAGCAAGCCTGTAACCACTCCTATGCTAAGTACTGAGAAAATGGTTGCTAATACTAAAACCCCCTTTGAAAATCCAACTTTGTATCGTTCCATTGTGGGGGGCTTACAGTATGCAACCAATACTCGTCCAGATATCACTTTCGCTATTAACAGGTTGAGCCAGTTTATGGCAAAGCCATGTTTAGAACACTGGCTTGCTGTTAAAAGAGTGTTACGATACTTAGTAGGAACACAAATAGACAAGCTTGAATTTCATAAGAGTATTGATTTGAGATTTACTTTTTTTGCAGACTCGGATTGGGCCTCTGATCCTGATGATAGACGATCAACGACAGGGTTTTGCATCTTCTTTGGCTCGAACTTGGTCTCTTGGAAGTGCTCAAAGCAACCCACTGTGAGTAGAAGCTCCACCGAGGCTGAATATCGAGCTCTTGCAACCACGTTTATGGAAGTCCAATGGATCCTCAACCTTCTGTCTGAACTGCACCAACCATGTCTGCAACCTCCGATCGTCTATTGCGATAACCTATCTGCTGTGCATCTGGCATACAATCCAGTCCTGCATAATCGAACAAAGCATTTTGAGTTAGATATTTACTTTGTTCGAGAAAAGGTTATACAAGGAAAAATAAATGTCACACATATCCTAACCAGTGAATAAGTGGCGGACATTCTTACGAAACCTCTTTCGGCGACACCATTCATGAAGTTCAAGTTCAAACTCCGGCTGCTGTCGCATCCTCCATAGTCACCGTCGCCTTCTGTCACACTCGGACAACGTCACCCTCCGTCGCCATAGTCAAAGCCATCGTCACCGCAGTGGAACACACGGTAGCCATCGCTGTTGTCTCGAACCTGCTGTCGTTTACCGGAGTCACATCAGCAACTCACTTCGAGTTCCTCTCCCGGTCTGTCCATGGCAGTAGTTGTGCCACCATAGCCGCGGTCGTCTACCTTTACCTCGTCGGCTTCTCGTGTCTTCAGGAACACAGCAACGGTCTTCGACAACAACAGTTTCTTTTCTCTTCGCCGCTGAGGTTCCTTTTCTCTCTCTCGGCACAATGGTTTTGTGGGGGGTATTAAGTTAAGTGAGTGTGTGAGGTTGGTGAAGTGTGTGTAAGTGATTGGGCCGGGTCTCTCCTATTGTGGGCCTCTTCATATGTTTCTATATAATTCCTATTTCCACTAAAATAATTCACAATTTTACAGATTCACAAACAGTACTGCTATCCTACACCCTTTTATTAAACACCAAATTGACACCCTTTTAAAAATACGGTAAAATATTTTTATACGAGTGTAAATGTGGTCTTTGTTAAAAAAGTGTGTAGATAGCATTATTCATTCACAAATACAATCTTTCTTTCTTTTCGTTCTCTATTCTTAGAATAACTCTGACCTTTCACAAAAACGCTGCCAGCGTGTAGCTCTTCCAGAACCTTCCCTGCTCCTCCTGACAAGTCCACGTGCATGCATTTATACCTAGTCCCTCCATTTTCAAACATAACACCAATTTCTTCCCGCCATAAATTCCTGAATCAGCACAACTGCCATAGCCATTCAAAACTTGATTTCCCCGCCAAATTCGTTCTCCGAATCGATCATTCTCTCTCTCTCTCTCTCTCTCTGATTCTGAAGGAAATGGAGGAGTACTTGCTGTGCATGAAGACTCTGCGCTCTCAAATGAACGGTACCAAATTACTACTCCATATTCACAACAATTTCTGCGTCTTCTTTTCTTTTTTTGTTTTCGTCAACATTTTGAATTGGAATGTAGATCAAAACCGAAATTGAATTTTCAGATGTGGAGGATCAAGCGGCGAAGATCTCAGTAGAAGAGGAAACGCAACTCACCAACGTTCGCACAATGGAAAAAGATATCGATTCAGGTCTCTCTTCTTCAAACTCTCTCAATATTATTGGTTCACCGAATTTTTCTTTAAAATCAAAGCTTCAAGAGGTTATTATTACATTATATAGTAATTCACTGAAACTTTACAACTGTTTATGAATTTCTCACTTAAAGAAATTTACTTCAAATTGATAAAATAAGAACTGTGTGAAACACTCTTGTGAAGCAGTTTCTTATAATGTAAATGTTTTATGTAGTGAAATCGGAAGTTAACAGAGTGAAGGAAGATACTGAACAAATGAAGAAGGTGATCGGCGAGGTATGCTCTAAGATATTGGAGAATCAGAAAAAGATTGCCTCTTCAGAATCTCATATCTCCAAGCTTACGCAGGTAAAGGCTGTGCCTGTTTTCTGTGTTGTTGGCTATATCATCAATGCGTGTGTAGAGGTGGAGACCTTTCCATGTGGTATTAAACGCACCAGCTATTTGATGTGCAATTTGGACGATAAATTTTTTTTTCTTGAAAGGTTGAATTGCAAAAATGAGAGAACTGAGCAGTTTGGTACATTAACTAATTAATTAATTAATTAATTTACTAACTGAATTAGTTATTGTACTTTGTTGTAAATGATATTTGTGATCTAGTGGACTGCATCTTATATTCTTTTGGTTAATGTGATATTATCCAACTTACGCAGTTGTACACAAACTTATGAGTCTCTCATTTTGTTTTAAGTTATACAGGTGCAGTTGTTATATGAAACTCAAATGTAATACTTAGAGATTTGTATCTGTAATGATATATTTCTTTTTTTCAAAAAAAAATTTGTGTGAAATAATTGTCAAAATTATATGGAGATATAGTAGTAGTTATTAATTAATACTTTGGAATATTTTTTTTTCTCCCCTGTTTTGGCTAGTACTTTAATAGTAATGAAGAAATAAATGAGAAAGAAATGAAAAAATAAAATAGTGTTCTGACATGTATTTCTTTTTTGCTCATGTTGTTCATGACACTCTACCAACAGACCCTGGAACTTATTCATCAAGAGAAAGTTGGGGTGTCTGCCAAACTTTCAGAGAAGAGGTAACTAAAGAGGCTAAGTGAATGTTCTTATACATTTGATGGTTATCCATCTAAATTTCTTTACTCCATCAGAGCCTACTATAGCAAGGTTGCGGAGGACATGTGTGCCAAATTGCAGAAGCAACAGGTCTGATCTTATTACTCCACTTCATTCATAAATGATGCCTAGAATATGTAATTAAATAATTGCTTTCTTGTTTTTGTACTTTACCTTGGGACATAGGATGATAGGAATATAAATAGGATACCCGAGGACTGTGTATCTTGAGTGATTTATACACACAACTTAGGGTGGCCGTGTGGTCCTTTTATTTTTCAACACGACTCATGACCTTTGGGGCATCAGGCTCAATGCATTAAGTACTATGTTTGAACATAATTGGCAGCAGCTGTTGACATCAAGGGGTAGGGAAATAAAAAATTTGATAAATATGTTTACACTTGAACTAGACGCCAATCTGCTACAGTAGTATATAAATATGATATTTGTGTGTTGGTAGTGGTTGGCTACTGGGTTGCAGAAAAGTTTAGAAACACTTCTTAACATATGCGTCTAAGATTCTTCTAAAACATTTTGTGTGTCAAGTGCATACCATACTGAGGAAAATACCATTAAGGTTATTCTGGAGTGTGACACTTTAGTGTAATTAAGCCACTTCAGTAACTAACTTTTTTTATTGGACTTAGTGAATCTAATTTCCGTCTTTGTCCCATTGGTCCTATCATGTGATGGAGGACTCCATGTCATACTTCATGTTAGTTCTTTCATTTAGTTTGTTGAAAAATTTACTGAATAGAGAAATCTTTGGCAGGAGTGGCACAGAACTAAGGTGACTAGTACAGAACTGAAAGAGCATGAGGTAGTATGATTTCTCATTTAATGTTATTCGTACATATTGGAAAGAGGGGGGGGGGGGGATAACACTTCCTCTTATTGTCAGGTCCTATCTGTTTATCAACTTTCCTTTCTAGTTTCTGCTAATCATTTTTGTCTTATGCAGATCAAGGAAAAACATGATTTACAGAAAAGTAAAACCGAAGGCATGACTCATGCTTCTGTATGATGTTTCACACTTTTGAGTTAATAAATTAAATAACTGGTGACAATTTTAAGTATCATAAGTAAAAGACTGGCCATTTACTATTCCATATTGATATTTGACCTTTGGTGATATAACAGAAAAAAGGTCATTACAACAGCTACAAGACATTGTAGATTTGCAACCCAAATTATTTAACATGTATCACTGTTTTGGCTTTGAATGAGAATGGCTACTGTGATATACCAGTTATAATGTGCTGTCAATGAAAATTGCCTTGTTGATAAAGTGCTACTATATAAATTTGGTATCTATGGATATTTGTCTTAAGATGCATTTGTTATTAGTGTCTATCACTTCGTGTGATCAGTGTGATTGGTGCCACAAGATGCTATGGTTCAGTAGGAAAGAGTGGAGATTAGTAGAGATTAAACTCAAACCAGCACATGAATACCTACCTCTATCTGGTTCCCTAACAAAATCAGTATTTTGGTATTGAGTAGGGACCTTTTTTTTTTGTCTAGACTGAAACACTGAACTAAAAGTCGATCTGTTCATTTTATATTAATTTCAGAAAGGGGAAATATCATTGAATTATAGGCCACAAGCATCCTTTCCTTTTTTACAAAAAAAAAAAAAAAAAAAGATAAATAAATTTGATATCCAAGATTTTTCTCCCTACCGTAACATGCAGGGAAGGCTGCAGCTGATGGTAGCCATAACATGGATAACCTGGTAGGCTACTTTTTCATTGATATATGCTGCATGGAGGTGGAATTTGGTAATTTATCTGTGTATGACAGGGGAGTGATGCAAGGAAGAGCATAATCACCAAACTGGATTCAGCTAAAGAAAGGCTTAATGACATTCTTAATCTAAAATCCAAGGTTCTTATGGAGAACAACAAGGTCAGCGATCCATGCTTCTTTTTTAGGCTGTGAAAGCAATAATAGTCACTCAAGCTTATGTCCTGATCTCTACTTATCTTTTGCTCTAGAATTTTTGTTTTTCCTATAATGGTTAGAATCAGTTCTAAAATAGCTATAGCTATATACAGGGATTTCTTTCGTACCCTAATGCTCTTGAGAAATCAGATTGGGAGCTTTTGATTGACATTCTATTTCATCTCAGATAAAACTGGCGATTGAAGATCTGAAATGCAAGACAAATGATTTTAAGGTAGGATGCTATTCTGCTGGAGTTATTGAGACCTGTAATTATGATAGTATATTTTTTTTTTCTATTCAGATGTTTGAGGGTGGAAGATGTTTACATTGCATATTCTTTTTGAAAATGTTGAATGTCTTAAATGTGTCAAGTTTTATGATGCATTGAAATAATCCAATAATATAGATTTAACAAAAATCTTTGATGTGAACTTAATATTAAAATCTCTACCATTGAATTAACCTGGTGCTTCATAGCAATGTTTCTTTCTTTACTCCTTTCTAATGGGACTCAACTGGTTTTGTAAAATATCTCATTCAAAACTTTCTTCTCAATGATTGAGCTTCACTAGCTAGAGCTAAAAGCTGCAGATATAACAGCTCTTCAAGAAGAATATAATGCCCTTATGTCTGACAAAGCTGGAGAAACTGAGTACTTGCAGTCTCTGGAGAAACAAGTTGACAAAGTCAAGGTAAAATATGTATATGCAGTGGAACCTTTTCCCACCCTCAACAGTATCTAATCCTGCAATTTCCATTGAAATAGTTTAGCATGTCCTTAGAAATATTAAGTAGCAATATTTAGTTAAACTTGTCATTATCTTGTATAAAATAAAATTCCCTAAGTATACTTCCCCCTGCATTCATGTATTCCTCTTATTTTACAGGAGATCCATCATGTGGTAAAATGTGCTTGTGGGGAGGAATTCACTGTGGCAGTGACAATGTAACTTTCCAGAGAGAAAACTGATATCAAGACACCGCAAATTCCGTTCTTATTGATCTTGATCAAATAATACCATACCATGAAAATAGCAAACATATAAGTTCTGCAATAGATGTTGTATGGTTAACTGGAACCTGAGTTTCTTAGAATATGATCATCCTAGAGATAAATAATATACTAGTGTTTCATTCAACTTAAGATGATTCATCACTGGGTTGTCCACAATTATGATAACAGTTTAGCTTCTTGTTTGCCTAGGTGATGGGTAATTACACTTAACCATAAGTTATATTTCGTTGGGAGGTGAAGATAGAATGGAAAATGTTATGGATGAATGTTGTGCATAAAATTACACACAGAATTCATCCATAAAAACATTTCACCATATGTTTATCCTTTAACAAAACCAGAAAAAGATCCTCTAAAGTTGTTAATCACTTTAGAGAAAAAAGTAATGCTCTAATCACCTTTGAATTTGTAACTTTTATTACTTGTGGTTCCACCATTTTAATATAGAGTTGAATAGAGCATTACTTTTTCTCTAAAGTGATTAAACTTTGGAGGAGCTTAATGCAACCAAACCTACGCTAAGAATAGGTTTAGTGCTGTTTTCTCGAATAAAGATAAACCAAGCCAAGCTCATCTTTTAAGATATACAGTTTTCACTTTTGAAAGAATATTTTCAATATCCATTCAGTATTTCAATAAGTTACAACAATTGTGTCAATTCAAATTTGCTCTCAAAGCTGTGTGAATACATTTGTTGCTGAAGTACTTATCCGAGGTTTCTGCACACATGGCGATAGATAAGTTGGGAGGAATATGGCAATACAATGTCACCAGCATGTAGATTGCTAAGTTGGAAGGAGTAAGGTTGTCATTCATCTGGATTCCAAGGATTTGGTAAGAGAAGTGACAATCAACTTGGCATAGATGCATAGAATGAAGTTTAAATGATAAATCACAATGAATAACTATCATTGTCCTAAATGAGCCATTGACAAGAATAACATTGATACAAAGAGAACAGAAAATTATAATAGAGAGAAATTAAATTGCAGCCTTTTTATATTTCTAATAAAGTTTTGTAAACGAGTCAAAACAATTTTGAAACAGTGTGATAAGGATACTTGTTAAGGTTACCAAAGTAGAAATAAGTCAAAACTTTATGATTTCAATGTAGTTATTGGGTAATGCCTATGGTGAAGAGTGAAGGTTTGGTAAAGAACGAAGAGTGCTTATTTTAGTAAAGAAAAAATCCACAAATATAAATATATATATATATATATATATCATGTGCAATGCACATGTTTTTTCCAAATTTAGTAGAAATCTTTATTTTTCGCCCAATTCTACTCTTCATCAAAGAAATTCCTGTATTTTTATTATGTGGAAGTTTAAAAAATTTTCATGAGTGGCAACCTTTAACTTGGGTACTTAATAGCTAAACCATTTTTCCAAAGCTTAAGCTAAGTGGAATTTCACGATTGTTTTCATATCTATTTATGCAGCTTATGCAAGAGTTATATGGATGCAATGTATAGATTATACAAAATCTTTTATTAGAATGGAAGAAACTTTTAGATCATGAGGGCGGAAAGAACCAAACTCCATCAGTTAACCATTCTAATGAGCCAACTCCTCAAAAGTTCTAAACTTATAAAACAAAGATTGTTGAATGACTTTACATTGCTACAACAAATAATTTAAGTGTTGATCTCCACCAAAAATAGGAGCTAGCACATCAGATGTAGTAACTAGAAGGTAAAAATTTACCTTCAAGAATCTCTGATATCTTCATCCTTCTACTGATTGTTTTGCTCATTTTGTCCTTCAACATCGATGCAGTGAGAGACAATTGACACCTCTCCTGAGACATTCTGAGAAACAGTGGTTTCTACATGACTCGTAGATTGCAACTCGGATGATTCTATGGTCTGTGTTTCCTCATTGCTCTGTGGCCCCTGTCGAAGTGTTTCCATTGTCAGTATCCATTTCAACACACCACTTTTTTTAATCACACTAAGCAGCATCAGATCTTAACTATCAACATCTAAATGGAGTATAATCATATAATGTTGACAATCAAATTATATGTCATGTGTTGAGAAAACATTAAGGATGAGACTGAGAGAGTGTAGGGCCAAGAAAATGAATGCTTAACACAAATAACAAACATGACATTAGCCGTAGGTGCATTTTTATGGATTCAGTAGCTACTTGTGCAAATCTCGGAATCTGAATGAAAATTCAGTGAATATGGTCTTGCATGAACTCGCTACTGGTGAGATTAAAATTCTGTTGCCAGTGTTGAACTAGCAATCAGCAATATTAATTGAAGTATAAAAATATATGTCCTACAAAACTTGCCACTCCATCAGATCACCTGAACTCGCCACTGGCAAATCTCATTCCTGAAAGTTTCATCTGAATGCCATATTTCTTTCTCTTTTAGCCCTTTAAATCCCCAAAGGAGAAATAAAAACCCCAGTTGCAGCAACTTTCAAACACACCACCATCATTATCAGCTAAGTAATAATAATAAATGTCACTTTTAATACGAAAAAATAATATATCATTTTACATATCAGAAAGTAGTTTTGGACCAAGACCTCTTAGTTCTATTAGTACAAAAATTACTGAAATCACTCACATCGACCTGCAGGTTGGAAGGCTCTGTTGAAGATTTAGCCGAAGCTAGTAGGGACAAGCGGCAGAGAGGGCAGGTGCTGTGGCTGGCAAGCCAAAGATCAATGCAGCTCATGTGAAATGTATGGCCACATGCAGGTATCTGTTGAAGCCTATCCTCTGCTTGGTAGTCCAAAAGGCACACTGAGCATCTGCAACAAAAAAACATCTCTTGAATGAAAAAAATTATAGATAGGTAAAACCGGTTTTGGTTCAATCAAGAAGGGAAAATGCACAGCAACACAAAACAAAATGAATCCCTAATTCTCAGATTAGAAGACAAGAAATTAGTAATTAAAAGTAGAAACGGTCTATGGTCATCCGGGTACCTTCTACTACTGAGAAATGATTTCTATTACTTGGCAAGTCAAGTCATGAAATTTAAGTATCTTGGTTACACTACCCAAAATGGTGGAGATAGAAGATGTAAACCACATGTTAAAAAATCCTCTGAAGTGAGGAGATCAGTAAAGTGACAAAGCGAGGAATTAATCACCATTGATTTTGTAACTTTCGTCATATGTGAGCTCTATCATCTTAATTTAAGAGTGATCAGATACTTCCTTTTTCACTTTACCAACCTCATCACTTCAGAGGAACTTGATCCAAACCATATAGTATCGTGGTTAAAATGGAGGCGTGGTTAGGGTCTTAGGGATTTCCTTGTGATGAAAAGAGCCACTAAAACTATACGCGTACATTTTGCTGCACAACTATTAGACCAACAATGTTGTATGGGACCGAATGTTGGGTGGTTAAGATCAACAAGTACATAAGCTTACTGTTGCCGAGACGAAGATACCTAGATGGATGAATGTGCGCACTAGACTACTAGACTAGATAGGGCATTATGTCAACGTTGACCTATGTAACTGACCCGTACTTAGTGGGACAAGTCTTGGTTGTTGTTATTGTACATGTCAACTACAGAGCATTGCAATATTGTCCTATCTAAAGCATTGTTTCTACTACAAGTAAGATAACTTCAAATTAGTGTCCCACAAGCAGGAAGGTCCCTGGCTTCATGGTTAATGCATAATGCTACGGTGAGGGGCGAAGTTGAAGAAATAGAAAAGATTACTCTTTTTACTATTAGAAAAAGAAAAAAAAAAAAAACATTACAATCCTCACTCTTCACCCAACTTCAATCTTCACCAAAGAAATTCCCTTGCTTTATACTACAGGGGATCAAGGAACCTTAAAATGAAGCAGGAAATCTCTGTACCCAAAAATAAAGAATTAATAAATGAAGGAACTCACAGGGTATCTTTGACAGAGAAGCTTTCCTTGTAGACAATAATAGGCAGCATCTCTCTGAATTCTTTCTTCAGGCCAATATCCCACTGCCTCAAACACAATATACACAAAAGCTGATGAGTTGAGTACCCATTAAATGTATGTTAGTTAAAGATAAAAGTACAATTACCGTGGAGATGGTGTTGGAGTTAGAGTGAGGAGGAGGAAAAGAAAAGGGTCTCATCCTAAGGGAGGACCAATCAACCCTTCTGGGTCGAAGATAGAAGACATAAAAGAGGAAGAGGAGAATGAAAGTGAAGAAGATTGGTGCTGAGAAAATGAATGCTCTGTAGAGCTTGAGTTCAGCTGAAGCAGCATCTGAAATGTTATCAGATCCAGAATCAGAAGAAGGATATGACTCTGAGTAATAGCCTTGAGACATCACCAAATCATAGTAGATACAAACTCTGAACTGAACTGCTTCAACTGTTAATAACTAACTCGAATCAATGAATGAATGAAATTAATTGGCATTATAGTCACAAGTTAGGTCAATGATGAATTCTTGATTTTGCTTGCTCACTCATTTTGGATAGCAAAATGAACCGTAAAAACAAAAAGAAAAATAAAAAATACAAAAATAAAAATGGAGGAGGATACGTTAGGATTTGGTGGTGTGACTGGTGAGGGTGATAACTACATGATTAAGAAAAATAATTTGGAGCTATATCTCATTTTTCTAAAATAAAAATATCTTAAATTTATTAACAATATAAATATCTTCTAATTATTTAAAAATAAAAAGTGATAAATTATTCAATTTTAAGTACTTTTATCATATTTTTAAATAATTTGGTAACATTTTTTTATTGTTGATAAAATTAAAAATTATTTTTATCGGTTTTTAAAAACTTCATTGTGATTTAATTTTTTTTCTAATTATTTTTTAGTTATAAATTAAACTTTTAATATTTTTTTATAAAATAACATATATATTTAATTTTTTAATTAGTAAAAATAATTAAAAAAATGAATTAGGAATTTTTTGGGTTCTAAATTTCTAAACAATTAATGTGTGCAACTTATAACCGGCGGATGTTGATGTCTACAAAGGAAATTAATGTGTACTGTGCAGTAACTTTCCACATATTTAAGGCCGGGTTTTCTTCTTAAATAAAACAAGAAATAATACCCTCGCCAGCTAATTTTGGATAGTACAATTTAGGTCACAATTAATATTTTTCTAGAAGTTTTTGAGAATTATTTTTATTGGATAAATTTTTTTATTTTAATCAAATTGTTAATAGGCATGTTGGAAAAATAAATTTAAAACAAATATTTTTTATAAAATAATTATACTCCTAAAAACATTATTATAAGATAAATTAGTTCTCATTCAAATCATCTATGGGATTAATTTGCACAAGAAGAATAATTGTCCAAAATTCGTAGAGAATAAAAATTTATTAAAAATTAACATGTTTAATTTTAATTTTCTTGAAAGCTAATTTTGGTGTTTATTCTAAAATGAAACTCCTAAACTATATCAATTATTTCTTTATAAAACAAAAATATAAATTATTATTCTAAAACACGATTTATTTACAAAGTAAAAGATATATAAATCTTTGTTTTCTTCTACAATTTAAGATGAAAATAAAATAAAATGCTAATAAAAATTTCAATAAACTTATTCAAGAAGGGTAAGAATTAAAATTCCCTAAAAAAATTAGAATTCTTTTCTTTAATTTGGAATTTAATAAATGCATAAATTTTAATTCTAATGAGATTCTGAATCTCACATTCAACTCAAATATGAATCAAACCAAAATATCTCTGAAGAAGAAATCTAATATGTTGAGATTTGTGTTTAAAGTTAAAATATCATAAATAACCCCTATTACAATAGTAATTTTATATATATTCCAATCATTTATTTTCAATTCAATCTTTTTTATTCCAAATTTAAAATTCTGTGCGAGAATTCAAGAATCCAATTCATTCTATCTTATTAAAATATCCATAAAATGTATAAAATGCAGTCTCATTTGAAAAAATAATTTAAAAATAATATAAATGCTATTTACACAATAAAATTTGTTATAAAATATTTATATATAAATATATATATTATTTAAATATTTTTAATATATATTTTATATTTTAATAAATATTTTATATTAATAACTGATTTGATAACTAATATTAAAACTTAAAAGTACTTGAAAGAAATAAACATATAATTGATGTATATCAAGATAAAAATAAAATACAATTAATCTAAATATAGATAAAAAAAAATGAACAACTGTGAATTAGGACACATCACACAACATAAAATTAAGGAAAAAAAATATTTATGCCTCTTAACTTCTTAAAAATTGTACAATTGTATTTTTAACTTTTGTGAAATACTTAATAATTTCTGATTTTTAAAAATCAGTACAATCAAGTCCTTTTGTTAGTTTAGTTCTGTTAAAAGAAACAAAAATTGCTTATGTAGCTACTAAAAAACGTTTGTAGTTTCTATTTTTTATTATGGGAGTAATTTTATAAGAAATTTTATTGACAGTTTTCGTTTCTTTTATTAGCTGAGTCGAACTAATAGAGGTGTTTAATTATACTATTTTTTTCGAAAATAAGGGGTTATTAAGTATTTCACAAAAATTAATAATAAATTTATACAATTCTTAAAATGTAGGAATATAAATATCTTTTCCCTTAAAATTAATTAATAGAGATAATTATTTGTGTGCTTCTGTCTACCTATTTGGAGGACCAAAGGGCCAGCGACGTCTTGAATTAATCTTGCATATATGGATATGAAAATAGATCTGACATGAATCCTGGTGTCGATAAAAATTTGGTCCATTCAATAAAAGAATTAGTGAATTATTATAATGAAATTGATTGATGTCTAAGATGGTGGAGCAGATTATCGAGTTTATGATTTTTGATGTAATGGTGAAGCGTTTATCTCAGCCGGCAGGGGAATTTGAGGAGCAATAGATGTTTGGTACACGAGACAACATAAAATTAGTATGAAGAATCATAGATGTTATGAGAATCATAGATGTTTGGTAGACACTAGTCATTTTTTTAAAAATATAAAAAAAAATAAATAAATAAAAGAAAGAAAAGAAATGAAAAAAAAAAAAAGACAAAACAAAAACAAAACGCCATCCAAATTGAAGTATTTCCTTGTTGATATTTATATTTTTAGCTAACTTAAAAATAATAAATTCCAATAAGTTATTGAAAAAATTAAGTAAAAGTTATCGATATGTAGCCAATTTATTCGTACTATTTATTCATTCTTTTATATATTAAACGTGTATAAAAACAATAAATAAATTGATTTAGTTGAGATGGTAAATAACTTTTAATATGACTAAAAAAAATTTGAATTTAAATCTTGAAAATAATAATATTTTTATAAATTATATGTAATAAAAGGTATTAAAAAAAAAACCAACCCTTCCTAAGTTCCTATATTTCCATTATATATAAAATATAGAGCTATAGGATAACCTTTTCTTTTTAAGTTTTGCTGTAGACCTGTAGTGACAACAAAAATTGCATTATTTTTCAATTTTGCATACTAAATGTTAGCCGTGTTTGCGAGTTGGGTTGTTTCGGATTTTAGAAAAGATAAAAATCAAACTAATTAAATTTTAATGGATTTGGTTGGTTTGAATTTAAAAATTTTAGCAAGTAAATTCAAATCAAATCGAACCGATTAAATTCAGGTTAAAGTAATTTGATGTCCGATTAAAAGTAAAATTATAGAAAAATATAAAAAAGTACGAAAAAAATGTTTATGTGACAAAAATTAATAAAACATAATATATCAACTTTATATTTTAATAAATATAATAATTTTTTTTGTGACCATCAATATAATAATTTGAGTTAGGAAGAATAATATTATATTTTATTATTTTTAAATTAGAAAAAATCTACTATGAGGACATTATAGCTATTTTTCAATGAGAACATTTGTGTAATCTAATAAGCTGTTGACACGTGGCATTATTTTGCTAAGAAATATGTGCCTGCCATAAATTCTGAATGGCCCACTTGCCACTTGTCGCCTGATGATAAATTTAACCCATGTATCCTCACTAGAAGACCAAAATGGTATCATCATACTAAAATTGTTATTTAAATTAATATAAACCTAATTAGGTAATTTGGTTGGTTTGGGTACCGTAACCTAAACCAATACCTAAATTAATTAAAATCGGATTAGTTTGGGTCCGACCTAAAATACCCATTGAATATAGAACCCATATAATCGAATCGGTTCTATTTTAGTCGAGTAATTGAATTACCTGTACTTGTGAACACTTCTATTATATCATTGGTTTGCTTTCAAAACTAAAATATAATACACAAAAATGTGATTTTTTCTGCTATATTACTTAAATTGGAGAATATGAATTTTTTATTGAATAAGATTGACAAATTTTTTTAATTTTTACCAATATTTGGTCAACAAAGATCTTAAATTTTAAATTTTAATAGTACACAAATAAAAAATTTTACCCAAAATATTGACTAATAAACCTATTTTTCTTTTTATTTAAATAAAAAAAATCCCATATCCCCTCCTAATAATTAAACACATTTAAAAATTGATTGTATTTAATGTACAACAAAATCAGTTACTAAAATTAACTACTAGTATATCATACACGTTAAATTATAAAATTTATTTTATAAATGAGTTAAACTATATATAATAATTGATTTTAGTAAGTAATTTTTATGTTATATAATTGTTTTTTTTTTTTTTTAAACATGGCGGGATAGATGTTGCCACTAACCGTCGAAACCGTTCGTGCAGAAGTCGGAGCAAGAATCATCTACTCTCCCATCCACCTAACCCTCAAAGAAACAACCAATAATAAATCACCACGTCACACACATAACAAAACAGTTACTTCACTCCTACCCAATCAGATCACACAGTCCATCACATACTCCATGAACCTTACCACACAATAGCACAACCATCAAGCGCACGAACAAAATCATCAATTCAAAAATTCTAAAACAAGATAAAAGAAAAACCAGAACATTCAATGTTCATAACACAGAGAAAAAGAAAACCGAGAGAATTTCGATGCAAATTGAAATCAGAAGAAGAAGTAGATGGAAAGAGGGTTTGATAGAAGATACATAAAGAAAGGACCATGGAGCAGAGAGGAAGATGAGGTGCTCCAGGAGCATGTTAGCAAGTATGGTCCAAGAGATTGGAGCTCCATTCGATCCAAAGGTTTGTTGCCACGAACTGGAAAATCATGTCGCCTTAGATGGGTTAACAAGCTTAGACCAAACTTGAAGATGTGAGTGAGTTCATGACTTCATTAATTCATTAATTAAATCATTAATATGCCTTTTATAGGTAGTTGGACATACATATGATGGTCGCTGCTACGGTTTCTTTCGTGTACTCCATGTTACTATTATCATGATTCATGTACATGCTTTTTGATTCGTTGGCTTTGATATTTTTAGTTGGCGAATCGTTTGATCTCTTACATTTTCATTTTCATGTTGAAATTGCCGAAATTTTCATGATATATGATTTCGGAAGAAATTTGACAATGTAAGGTTCATTAATTTATGTTGTGTTCACTGTATAGGTTGTCTCGACTTAAGTTTTCACATTGTAGACGAATATTGTGTTTAATGTAAGGTTCATTAATTTTAAAAGTATTGGATGATTTAAAATGTTTACTAAATTGTCATTTAAGGGTGGTAAAATATTAACTGCATGTGAGTTTTCATAAATTATAATTGAAGATTTCATGGATGCTGCTACCATGATGATGTTTCTTGTTATATTTCTTGCTATATGTTTCATGTTCCTATTACATTCTTTTAGGTATGCTGCTTCCTATTTATTACTAAGAGCAAACATGTTCATGTTCTTGCCACTAATAGTGAGTCATATGCCCTATTTTTTAGCAATGTTTTTGTTTTTGTTTTTTGTTTTTTTTTTTTTTGGATGTATGTTTATTGTTGTAATTGGCAGCGGGTGCAAGTTTACGGAAGAAGAGGAGAGGTTGGTGATAGAGTTACAAGGGCAATTTGGGAACAAATGGGCAAAAATTGCTACATATTTGGAAGGAAGAACAGACAACGATGTTAAGAATTTCTGGAGCGGTAGGAGAAAGAGGTTAGAGAGGATGTTGCGGAGGCCATCAATAACTTCTTCAAAGATGCAACACAAAAACAAAGGAAAAGCCCCTCTTACCCTTACTCTTAGTCAAGTACAATTTGAAGAGGTAAGAAGATGAAATGAAAGAAAGAATGTGGAAGAATTGAAAATAATGAGAAAATTATTGTTTTTTATTATATCAATTGATATATTTACTTTACATAATTGAAAAGAAAAAAGTGTAAATATATTTTTTTTAAAATTTCATTTTATAAATATTATAATAAATTTCATAGATTTATACATTTATATAAGCTATTTATTTAATAGATAGATGTAATTTTTAAAGGTAAACTTATTTTTTTAAAAAAACGGATAATAATAATAATAATAATAATAATAATAATAATAATAATAATAACTTATGGGTCAGTAGATTATTTAAGTTAACATATAATCCACCAGTTTTGTCACTTAATTATTTTTTACGTGACAACACCTAATTAAATATTAAATATCAATATACGTAGGAATTAAATTCTATAAAATAGTCACCCATAAAATAATCGTAGCAATTGTATCCGTGTAGAAATGAATCCTATCGGATAGAAACTCTTAGTTATATTTTATGAGTTTCTTCTCTAACTTTTAAAAAAATTATTTCCATGCATACATACACGTGTATATAATATTTTGTCATCTTATTATTAACATTATAATCATGTCATCTTCATGTGTTTATTCAGTATGCATAAATAAAAGGAAATTCAAAATTTGATATCCAATTTTTTTTTCCTATTTAAAAGATGTCTCTCTTTCTAACCTTTCCTTAATAGCTTCTTTTACAATTCTAATTATAAAAATAGCAAAAGCTACCTAAATTTCCACTTTTATATTAAACTTAGATATTATATCTTTTATATGTATGGAAGTGCCTATTAATTGTCTAATATCATTAATAAAACTTGAACTAACAGCAAATATAATATATTTATATGATTTATTTCAGGATATTTCATGCAGCTCCAATAAGCCAGAGGAAAATATCCCCTGTGGAAACTACCTGCCTTATTACCCTACTCCCTATATGGGAAACACTGAAGAGTTCAAAATGGTCAACCTACCAGATTTAACAAAACCAAACTACCAAAATTTGGAAAGTGACCTCAACACTTCTTCTCAGGTTGTTGAGGCCACCCCACTTCATCTGGTACCTTCTTTTGAGTCTTCAACAACAGAGTACACTTTCCCTCAAATCCCTAGTGAACCCCAAATGGAATTTCCACTGTTTCCAGAACCAGTTGATGACCCTTACTTCTTTGATGTGCTTGAGCAGAAAAAATGTTCAGAAGAATATGTATGCAGCCATCAGAACAAGATTGGAACAACTCTTGGATTGGATGGAAAGCCTCAAAGTGAAAGTGCTAAGTGCTTATTTGAGGACATCCCAACTGAGATCTTTGAATATTTTGATCACACTCCAACCTCATCAGACCAATAAAAGTGTTCCAATTTCTAACTTTAGGTATTCTGCATTTGTAATGCAAAGTAAACTATTTAGTTTCTGTTTCCAAAGTACTAATCTTTCTGGAAAACAGTCAATCATGAATTTATGTAGCCTTTGTCTTTACATTAAAATTTGGCAATGGCATGATCTTGTTACTTCACATTTCAGAGCAATTCCCACATCTAGTAACATTTTATATAGATACTTTCATTTCATCAACAACTCAACAAGTAACAGCAATGTTAAACAGATAACTAATTGAAAGGTGTTGATTTTCCTAAGGACAAAAATGTTTCAAGAATATTTCTCATTTTTGTTTCCCTTCTATTTTCATCTTGTTATATTTTGCTAGCAACTCGAACAAAGTAGATTTCAATGGTACTCCAAGTCAATAGCATGCTCCCTTAAAATGGCATAAACAAATATAGTTTTATTATATAGACAAAGATCAAATACCATCAATTCCAGCAAAATACCAAAATATAACAAGTTTGGATTCTCTAAAGTGAGGATATAGCTGTACAATCCTTCTGTTTTTTTTTTTTTTTTTTTTTTCCAAAAACTTTCCTCCTTTCTCTTTATCAAGCAGAACTCTCACTGCACACACAACCTGATAAAACTTATCTGTATAGCGATTTTCATGACAAAGATTGGAGAAAACTATTCCCAGTTCATGATATCAAAGTCAATAAATTCAACATAGAAGGATGAAGGCCATTCATCTCCAGACCGTCTCATTTGCGTCAGTGAAAATCGCATTATGATGTTCTATGAGCAACTGAATAACCTCAATTGCACCAAAGTCAACTGGTGCACCATCATCCAATGGAATAGGAGAGGATGCATCTATGGCTTCATCATCATCTGTATCACAAAAAAACAACAAAAAGAAATGGCAATCACCAATCAGCACTATGTTGCTGCTCCTTGTGAATATTTTTTACAGGCCAACTTTAATTCAATATATGAAATACTAATGAATTATTAAATTAACTTGTGCACCCTTCAAAGAAACTCCTATGTGAAATTTTAAATGCACTATTTTAAAATGTTTAAGCATATCCCTAGGATTGGTGTTAGGAAGCTGAAAACAGTTAGGTAAGGTAATAGACATGCGTCTAAAATATTAATTCAACATTCTATTAAAAGAATTTTCTATCAAAGTATATTGATTTTCTCAAACACACTCACAAAAATAGCAAAAAAACAGTTCCTTCCTCCTAATGCAATTTCAGGCCCAGTGATTAGAAACATTGAACAATTCCTCATCAGTATGGTTGCTTTAAAGCCCATTAGACAAACTATAATCCCTTGAAATTTGTTATTTCTGCTTTTGAAGTCCTAGATATTACAAACATGTTCACTGTTCACAATTGCAACAACACTAACAATCATAGTATAGAAAAGTTTTTCTTACTGAGTTCAGTCAGTTAAATAAATGTGTTCTATAGAAACATCTAATGGTATGGCCATTTGAATCGAGAAAAAAAAAATCGAGGCCTGTTAAATAAATGTAGCTTTTAACCTTTTCTTAGGGTTTCTTTAGTCTTCTTCTAGCTCTTGTTTATTACTTTATCGTCCTAATCAAATATTCTTATTTGGGCTTTTATCTGTTTTCTTCCTACATGGACAATACAAAGGTATTTTCAGTGAAAATTATTTCCATATAAACGATTCTGTTCTCAAGGCGAAGGAGGATTTCTCTACCAGAACCCCTATAGCTAAATATTGGGTAGAAGCTGAGCAGTGTAGGAGTGACGCTTTCTTGAAAATTCTCATATGGTCATACTTTTTGCCATAACCAGCGACCAAATGAATAACATCTTCAGCGAATGTGGGTTAACTTATAAAATATTGCATGTTTTGGTATCGATTTCCTTACCAGCAAGCATGTCCCAAGCACCATATGAACCAGGTGATTCATCCAAGCTTTTTTTGGAAGGGCTTTTAGATACTTGATTCCAGTACTGTTTATAAAACTCAGGTCTCTGTCCATCTCGCCACATGACAACAGGTGCCATTTCCATTGCAAGGGTCCGAGTATCCATCTGCAGAAGTTAAAAGTAGTGAGCAGAAACAGCAGACAACAGGTATAGATTTAATTACAGGAGAGACGATGGATATAACATAATCATGGAAATGTCCTACAAGATTCCATGAGACATAGGTTGTGAAACAATAAACGAATGACAAGTGTGTAAATGTGCAAGACCCAAAATTTTTGTGCATCTTGGCTTCTACTAAACAAACACAGAGGCACGTATTTAGAAGCCTCTTACCTTATTGAGAAGTGACTTCTGGCTAACCCGGAGCAGAAGTGCAGTTACAAACTCCAGAGTCATGTAGTTTACACTGGGAAGCTTCTTGAGTATGTTTCTCATGGAATATATATTGGATCGAGCAGCTTTTATTTCATCATAAAGCTCAAAAGTGGCAAGAGGCTCTGGAAGGCTGGCAAGGTAACATTTTGCAAGAGCTGCCACGTCAATTGGATTTGTGCCTTCTGGGATGGAAGAATTTGAATCTGTACGTACAATCATAGTAGTATTAACATGACCGAAACACTAATCTACTTCATTACTGAAAGTATGATTCAATGCAAGCACCACCTAGGTTGTATAGAGAAACCAGCTGCCGGATAACCTTTTTATCTCCATCAGATTTGAAGAGATTTGGTGAATTCAATCCTACAAAAGATTAAGAAAATAAAACCACTATTAGATTAAGATTAAGATAAATTTTTAAACACATGAAACATAGACTATGCACAGATGCACAGATGTAGAGCCTTACACTAGAAACAGCTACCTGAAACTATAAGATAATCTGCACAGTTGACCAATATATGAGGAACAAGCCTGCTGCTATCTTGCCTCTGTACAGTAACCTCAATAGGAACTCCAAATACTGGGGAAGGCAACAATTTCTAAATAAAGCACAAGTCTACTACCATAGAAACAGAACATGATATACTGCTATATAAATTAATAGTTAATATTTAACTAGCAATATAGCATAAAAAAAATGCTATTGTGAGTGGAAAACTAGAATACGACTCAAGTGCCTTGTTGGAACTGCGAACAATGGAATTAATTCTCAAAGTCAGCGAACGACTGACACATGAGAAGAGTCGCTCACTTGGTAAGCTATTTGGTCCCAGAAACTTACCATCAGTACTTGCAACTCCCTGCAAAAGAAAAATTGAAGTAAGAAAAATTGAAAATGGCGTATACTAGTAAACATTGGCCATATTTAGCCTTAGGTAATTTACCTTCTGCCATCTTTCAATGTCTGTCAAGATAGTCTTGCTTTTTTGTGCTGTTCTTTTAGCCACCTGAGATAAATACAAAACAAAACAAAGTAAAGTAAAGATTCTGACCATTGAATTGGAAAAGGAAAAAATACATTCTGAAGATGACCTGGGGTATGACTAGCAGATATATAGATAGAAATTTGTAAAACTTAAGGTTAATAATAGTACCAGAATACCAGTAATAAATGTGTCCTCTGGATAACCAAACCATAAGTTATCCATGTCCAATAAACAGAATTATGTAATACACTCCTTAAATCAAAAGAATAACATCGCAAGTATTAATTTTATGGATAAAATCATGGTAAGTATTATACTATTTTTCAAATTAAATCCAGAAAATAAGCAATCTATATGAAATCAAATATCCTAATAAATATCCCCTGCACCATTGGTAAACTATGTAGATCATCATACCATGCAAATGACCTGTCTTATTTTTTTTTTTTACCTTCTCGATAGAACATTGTCAATGACCTCTAAAAACATCTAAGTCTTCCTTTGATAAATTAATTAATTAAAAAAATCAACATTAAGACTGTTATAGTTACAAATAACTCAATATCTTTGACAGATTTCAATCTCAATCCAAAGTTTCTTAAAACCCGAGATCTATCCTAATCATAGGTGCTTAGAAGACAGAGATTGACTGAAACAGGTACTTTCTCTACAATTGCACATCATCATCTAAACAAGAGTTATGAAAGATAATAATAGCTCAGGGATTGCAACAGGGCAGTAGGCTCAACACGAACTTCAAGCAAGGGCAGAAACATCTTTTCGAAGTTTTCATTGTGCTAGTTTAGGCCACAAAATGCTTAAATGATTAATCAAGTGCCGATGTAATACAGTAATCTATCAATGGTACCCAGACATTGCATTTGCACCTGTAAAAAGAAATTATGCATTTCAATCCCGAATATCATTTAGGCAAGTTCATTACCTCTTCAACCTTTGTTTTTCCCACAGCCACCTTATCTTTTGTCCCCGATATGCTTCTCCTTAGGAACGAACCAGTTGTAGCTGCAGCCGATATCAATCGATCCTGTACAGCATGTTTTGTTGATGGCTGCCGAAGAATTTCCCACCGGCTTTTAACCATAGTTCCAACTCTCCCTGCCACTTCAGCAACATTACTCTTTGTATCCTTTGTGACCTCACCAACAAATGTTCCAGCAGATTCCCTTGCTTCATTGAGCTTAACCCCTGCACATGAAACCAAATTACAACAAGGCCAAGAGTTTTCCTTTTTCACTCTTTTTTTTTTTCAAACAATAATTAAATAAATAAACCCCTTGATTCCATCCTTAAAGTAGTCCTCAAAATCTGAAAGTGGGGAATATAACTAGTACCTAATGGCGAGGGATGAATTTATGATTTTTCTTAATGGGGTCTGAAAACGATACCTGAGGAAGAAAAGAAACCAGAGGCCTTATCTTGCCACTGAGGTGAGATGATAGAAGGCATTGACTCAGAAGCCACTGAACAAAATCAAACCCCAAATGAACCCAGAAAAAGGAATAATCAGATGATCCTTGATCGCTTGGTCCTGTACGCACGCAACTGAATAAAAACAACTATTAAATCAAAATCAATTCATAAGATCCTAAGTTCTTAAAGAACATGATGAACTCTCCGAGTATTTTTTTTTATTTTCAAAAAAAAAAAAAAAGGAAAATTTGTCATCAGTCATAAACCGATGAGAACTTAGATTCTAGGAAAAGAATCTAATTTAGATTAAAGTGAAAACAGCGGAAGCAAGTTACGAGAAAGAAAGAAAAAAACCCTATTATATGAGTTAGCGATGATAAATTGAAATTGATTAGTGATTAGTGATCAGTGATTACCTAATTAGCTTGATTTGGGTGAGGATTGAGGAAGAAGGAGAAGAAGTAGAGCTGTAGAGGAGGAAAGTAATGAAAAGTGAGAATTCAAAGTAGAGGGGCAAGAGAGAGAGAAGAGAGGGACAGGTCTGACGAAGTCGTTGGTAGAACCAAATAGCTCGCTTCCACCTAATGTAAGTGTGTAACGGTACCTCCTTTTGTCTTCAACTCTCACTTATTAATTACTTTTTCAAGGGTAAAAAATACTGCAAGTAGTCAAGTTACCCTCAAAAGATTACTAATTTATAGTACCACAAATTAGTAAACTACGAAATATAGCAACGAAGAATTCGAATAAGAATAAGAATAAATCTAAGTGATCATCCATCTCTGAATCTATTCATTTACTTTTACCCGGGAGCTGATCCTCTCTCGTGTAAAAAAGCAATTGATAATGTACTGTGTTTAATTTCAGTCATTAATTTAAATCAACAGTTGATAAGCATAATTATCGTTTTTTTTCCAGCAAATTCACTTTTTTTTTTATTGCTCACCCTCTTTCATAAAAAAATATATCTCAAATTCTCACTTCAACAGGATGTTTTCTTATTTATCAAAGCACTCTCATTACTTGAGAGATCCATTTCCCTCCTATTGCATCATTTATTAAATTGAATATGTGAAATTCACAACCAATCTCTTCCTTCTTATTATTGTTAAAGTTTTATTTGCATTCACGAATGAATGAACCTCTGTTAAGAACATAGAAACCCGTAGACCCTTTCACTTAAGATATACAACTATATTTGTTTTTACCTTAACCACATCAACGAAAAGGAAATCCATCCATTCTTTCACTTTCAAAATGTAATTGAACCTCTTTTAGTTTTTTAAAGATCATAATACATTTGATGCAGGGTGTTCAGGTGAAGCTGGACTATCCTAATTCAGGCCCGACCTAAAATATAACCCAAATTTATTATTGAGATTCTAACTTAATTTCAAATCTGATAAAATCTCTTTACATTTGAATCGGGTGACCCGAATTTTTGCCAATTAACTTATAGAAATAAAATATAATATACTTCTTTTAATTGTTAATTTAAATTTTATCAATTTAAGAACACCTAACCACAAGACTCTTGGAGAGACATACGTGAAGTTCAAGTAGACATAAGTGAAGTTCAAGTATAAGTTATAGAAAACTTTTTCCATGAGACAAGTTTAAGACATGTTATTCAATGTTTCACTTGCTCTTTCATAGACCTGTAAAATTTTGAGTTTTTCAAAAATAAAAATCACTACAATGCCCTTTAGAGTAAAACAAATTGTCCATAATAGACAGCTCCAAAACATAGCGAATTTAATACTCCACACTAATATTTCTATTCTAATTTTTTTATTTTAGAAAACGAAACCTTTAAATAATGCAATTAATGAGTATATTCTCGTAAAACTACAAAAACATTAATTTTGGCTTTTAAATCATATATTCGATAAATAACAAATATTTACTATAATAATAATAATAATAATAATAATAATAATAATAATAATAATAATAATACACCAACACATACTACCACTATTATTACTCATAATAATAATACACAAACATAAATAATAATAATAATAATTTTATATGTATATTTATTCAATAATTTTATTTACACAATTAAATCACCTATCAAAATTAACCATCGGTGTATAATATATAAAATATGAAATACACACTAAAAATAAATTAAACTATAAATGTATTTTATATTTAAATATGTATTATACACTAAAGATTGATTTTTGTTGTACACTTAGCATAATTAAATGTGTATTATACATTGTATTTTTAATTAAATATACTTTTTGTTAGTCAGGTAGCACGGATACTCAAGAGGGGGGGTGAATTAAGTATCTCAACAACAATGAATAATTTTTGTGGAAACGTAAATATCCAAGAATAATGAACAACACAAGTGCTTGTACTAGTATTTTTTCAAGGGACTAAGTCAATTCCTAGCTACTTATAAGGAGCTTGTAGTTTCCAAGAACACTTGATATAGATTTAAAAGACTTGAAATTAAATAACTCAAGTATTTTTGCTTAGTATTTTTCCGAGGACTTAAGCCACTTCTTAAGTACTTATAGGGAGCTTTTACTTAGCAAAGATGCTTGTGAAAATAAATAACGGAATTGTAAAAGATAAGGAATAGGATTGATACACAAGATTTATAGTGGTTCGGCGTAATCTTCACCTACGTCCACTCTTTCTCAATCGCTATTGAGAAGTTCCACTATTATCAAGCTTCAATGGTGCT
>JASCZI010030454.1:16307-31351 GCA_036250425.1 Stylosanthes scabra | reverse complement strand
TAGCTTTTGATTAGGTAAATAGAAACTAAGTTACTAAGAGATTAGGGCTTGGTTAAACTAGATTCGTTGTGCTTGATAACTGAGAACCTAGAATTAGTATTCGAATATATGCATTGGCCCTCAAGGGAAAAACATCTCCGAAGCTCTTAACATCTCATTCCAATTGATTTAATCTCAAGTAATTTTCTGCACTCTTACTTCTTATTTTCGTGCAACACATCACCATTCTCTTTAAAGTTTCAATTTGATCTGATTAGAATAATTGATAGACAGTATTGTTTAGTCCTTTATTCCTCGTGGGAACGATACCCTTCACCGTGGTATTACTTGTACGATTCGGTGCACTTGCCGAGATCGGAGCGTATCAAGGTACTCCGTTTCATGGACTTCATTTTTCTGCTCACTCCTCTTTGATCTTTCAAGCATATTCTGATTCTGATTGGGCTGGTGATCCTACTAATCGTAGCTCTACTACTGGTTACTGTTTGTGTCTTGGCGATTCCCTTATCTCCTGGCGTGCCAAAAGCAAACGTTCACTGCTCATTCAAGCACCAAAGTTGAGTATCGTGCTCTTGCTGACACCTCTACTGAAGTTGTTTTCGTTCACAGTGATGTTTTTCATGAGCGCACCAAACACATCGAAATTGAATGTCATTTTATTCGGCAGCGTTTCCAAATTGGTGCTATTCACCTCATATATGTTGGGACTTTGGATCAAACTGCTGATATCTTTATTAAGACTCAACAACCTACTTGTTTTCGGAGTTTAGTATCCAAACTCAAAAATATTCCATTGGTTCCCACTTGTGTTTGAGGGAAATGTTAAAAAATTATTTAGTATCGTTAGTATATTTGTATTTATTAGTATGATATAAATTATAACTATAAAATATTATGTATTATTATTTTGATTCTCTTTTTCACCTATAAATAAATGGTAGATAATAACATAGCATTCACAATTTCAATACACAAAATTCTTTTTTTATTTGTGTACTCTCTTTTTCTAACAGGTTAAGCATAGTATGAGGTGCATATATATATATATGAGTTACTAGGGGAAATGACAAGAAGCCAGAAGGGTATTATAGGTGTTCTCTTTTTTCTTATTTGCTGGTGTATTTTATTCGGTTATTTAGTGTGTGGATTTCGTGTAACTGTGGATCTTATGATAATGTCGAAGGAAAGGAGTTAGGCCCTAGAACATGTAACTTGCTTCGTGTTTGAGTAAAAAACCAACATTTTCAAACAAAAAAAAAAATCTATATAAGTAGTGGATGTTAGTCTACCGAAATCTCATTATGCACACACCCTTAATTAATATACACATATCATAATTCATTATTGTTTAATGGTTTTGGTAACGGAATTATGAACAGAATAATAATCAAATGCTATATAGCTATGCAGGGCCATTATTGTAGATAAGTGGATCTGCAATTATAATAATAAAAATTTATTAACCTTTTCTCTGTCTAGATCTGAAGCTTGTGCCTTTTGGTAGAGACATTAGAGGTTAGAGGCTGAAAATATTAAAGCGTGCCTACATAGCTATCATTTCCTGGATGTGTAAAAGAGGAACAATTCGGTGTAAAGCAAATTAATTAATTCTGTTTTATATACTGATCAAGGAGTATAAAAATCACAATCTGTGGCTTTCCCGTAATAAACGGATTAATTTGGGGATTATTTATTTTTTATTTTTTTTTAACGTGTATGCATCAATATTTTAATTTTTAACTTCTAATAAGACGTTAAATTCTTCTAAAGTAAAAAAAAAATTGATAGAATAAAAAGTATATTTAAACTTATTAATTTGGATACTATTAGGAGCACATTTATTTTTCTCAATCAAGTCCAACAAGCTATTTATTTTTATATCAAATAAAATATAATTACGATATAAAATAGTACGAAAACATATAAAAATCAGTTTTTATTTGAGATTAAAATAATTTTCTACTTAACATATAAAAAATGACTTTATTAGACTTAATTTAATTTATTTTGACAAAATAGATATATACTTATAATTATTGAAAATTATATACTTAATATTAATTAATCTATCATTTTAAAGATTCAGTAAACAACCAAAATTGTTCTAATTTAAGATCCAGACAAAAGTACCCAAGACATTTTGTATTTATCAAGTGTTTATACATTTGATATGAAATTTTGTATGAATATTTGGATAGCTATTCAGAAAGTATATAAAAAAAATCAAAATTTAATCTCTAATTTTTTTTATCTTTTAATAGTCTTTTTGCGTTGAAAGAAAATAATTACAAAAGATAATTTTCTAATATTTTTTGTCAAAAATTACATCAAACTTCAATCTTTCTTTAAAGCACATTTTGATCATATATATTTAAGGATACAAAAACCGAAAAGTGCTTTTATCTGCGTATTAAAAGAATGTAAGACAATGTTGGTGGTTTATTCTTAAACATTTTTTTCCTCGAATAAAAGAAAGGAAAAGCCGTAGTTTGCCAGTTTCTCATGGTGTTTTGACTGTTGACATTGTGGGTCTATATTAATTATAAAAAATAATGCTATCTACGCATCTTTTAATTAAACACTAACTTTACATTCGTATAAAATATGGTTTTATAAATGGATTATAAAAAAAAGATAATTAATATTTCAATCACCATATTTTATATATATGTCAATTTGTTATTTACTAAAAATGTCTGTGAATAACGAAATCGTTTCTCAAATTAGGAATCAAGGAAGGAAAAAAAAAATAGTTGAAAAGCAACGAAGTATAATAGACAATGAAATGGTATAATGAAACATCAAACTTCTAATTAGAAGCAACAATTATATATATTTCTACCACTCATGTGCCTTAATGAATACCCAAAGTAGGGGCATAATGCACAAAACAAGTTGAATTAAACAATGCATTATTGATTTGAATAAGAAAAAAAATGATTATGATAAGAAAAATGTTTATTTTAAGGCATTTACAAGAAAAATACTTTTAATTTTAATGTCATCAATGTTCTTATTTATTTACATCGATAACTCAAATATAATAAAGTTAATTACTTTAATTGACGATACATCATATTCAATAATTCTATTTACACACCAAAATCAGTCACAATATATAATAAATATTAAAATATAAAATACGTACTAAAAGTAAGTTAAATTATACATATATTTCGTATTTTAATATGTATTATATATTTTATATTTTTTGTGTGTATATATATTTGTGGATATCTAATTAAACTTTTTTTTTTATTGTAATACCGTTATTATAATTGAATTGATACATATAACTTACAAATTAAAGTTGCTTAAAAAGATGGCGATCCCTACTCAAATTATCTTCTTTTTTTCATTTTCAAATTTCATCTACGGTTAAAATGGATATTTATATTTTTCTTTAAATGTTATTTATAAAACGAAAAATATTAAGTGACTAATATTTTTCTTTCATATTTATTTTGCATAACAAGAATACTCTATTTTCTTCGTTAGTAACTTATTATGCAACTGAAAACTAAAACCTAAGAATAATGGAAAACGGATCTGTGCTGAGTGTGTTCTACCATAGTGGTAAATTACTCTTTATATATATCTTAATCTAAATTCAAATTAAAATCTAATCATATCTTAATATAATTCTAATCTAAATTCAAATCAAAATCTAATCTTATCTTATATAGTTACAAAACTTTATTTTCTTCTCTTGATCTTCAATCAATCTTATCTTCAATCTTTTAATTATGTCCTTGATTATTTGATGGAATTGAGGCTTAACAACTTGGATTGAATTGGCTTTTAACAAAATTAGATGTTGCTGAATTTTGCCTCCACGTATAACGTGTAACTCCCACGTATAACGTGGGGTTACTGCCCAAGGTCGCCATTTGCTTTTAATAGCTCACGTATAACGTGAGGATGCCCACGTACAACGTGGGCTCTCTGTCAAGTTTGTGCTTTGGCTCTTAATTCCCACGTATAACGTGGATAGCTCACGTATAACGTGTAGCCTCTGTCCAATACTGTCAATTGAGAGATTAATTACCACGTATAACGTGGAGTAGCCACGTATAACGTGGGGCTTGGAAATTAGAGTTTTTCTCTCATTCTTCTCTGCTTTGTTCTTTCATCTTCAATCTTCTTTGTTTGATTTTTAATCACCTAAAATCCTTTGTGAAACACTCTAAACATAAACAAAACTCAAAAGAACATCAAGTTTGTTTGATTGACAATTTAAGAGTATAAATCACAAGAATGATCATATAATTAAAGAGAAATTAAAGCTAAAAACAACTCAGCAACTAATACACAGTGTAAGAATTATAAGTTGCACTAAAAGCACCTAATAATATTTTCTAATAAATTTGTACATAAATTTTTAGACAATAATAACGCACCTAAAATTATTCATTTTTTAATTGTATTTTCCCCCACTCAATTTCCTTCGCCCTAAAATTATAGCCTCTAAAATGTCTAATTTAAACGCAAAAATATCATTACTAAACAAATGCCTTCCACTTTTCTTTTTCCTTTTTTTTTTCTTTTTTGGGTCGTAAAATAAATGCCTTCAACTTTAGGACCCCTCATCATAATTCATACTTCATAGTCCTCCTCTTTATTAAGTTTAAAACCCCCCCATCTCCAAAGCTACCTTTCTCCATGTCAGAAAATTACACTCATACTTAAACAACATCAATGTCCTCCAAAAATAGTAGAATGCATCATCATCACAACAACAACGTTGTAGAAGACCACCACAATAACCCTGACTCACTAGTATACCAAACATACCCATGTGGATACTATGTCCAGAGTCCCTCCACTCAAAACGACGCCGAATCGACACTTCACTCCCCAATCCGGTCCGAAACCAACCCAACAAACGAATATGACCCGGCAGGTCGGTTCACCCTCTGCCGCTACTCCTCCAGAGGATCCAACCATTCTTTCTTGCATCACAAGAAAGTGTCCTACGATAGTAGCCACGACACGGTCGCCACCACAGATGTTAACCGGTTGGTTATTATCGATGGTAGTGGTGGTTGCCACGAGGAGGAGGAAGAGGAAGAGAGAGGGTTGTTTTATTATGATGAGTATTATGATGGGACGAAGAAGAAAGGAGGGTGGGAGAGGTACTTTTCTTATAAGAACTCGGATTCATGGGCGTGGATTTCGTTGCAAATGAGTTGGAGGGTTTTGGTGAGTTTGGGAGTTGCCTTGCTTGTGTTCTATGTTGCTACGAAACCTCCTTCGCCCAATGTCTCCCTCCAGGTACCTTATAGTCTCTACTCTCTTATACAATAAAAATTAATTGGTAATACTAGATATACACATCTGTACACACCTTTTAGAAACACCGAAAAATGTAAATATTAGTATAAAAATATAAATTTTTCTGTGCTAATATTTACATTTTCTGTACTATTAAATAGTGTATACACATACGTACAATTATATACATAGATTAAAACTTAATCGCTTTCACAGTAATAAGTTACAACTTTTGTAGCGAGCATTTATAAGATTAAATTAATCATTGTAATTTTACTAAATTTATAATTAAATTTCTAATTTTAAAGAGTTTTTAATTAGATCTTTATATCAATTTTAAATTTATAATGATAATATTCTTACAATTTCAAAAATGTTTAACTTAAACGGAATATTCTCTAATAAAAAAACTAGACGAAAATATTTTTGTAACATTTATGTCAATAATTATCTAATTATAAATTTAAAATTGTTATAGAAACTTAGCTGAACGCTTAAAACTGATGACTAAGTTGATACTCTTGATTAAGTTAAATTCGCGGTGGAAAAAAAAACACATTATTGGTATTTATTTATTTGGTTGGTTTGATTGACTTTGAAGATGGCAAAGATTCTAGAATTTAAGCTTACGGAAGGAGTGGATAGGACAGGCGTGACAACAAAGATCCTGAGCTGCAATTGTTCCATGAATTTAATCATAGACAATAAATCCAGGTTCTTTCGTCTCCACATTCTTCCTCCAATCATGGACATGAAGTTTTCTATCTTACCCTTTGCGTTTTCTCTTGTAAGTATAATTATCATTTAATGTAATTTTATAAAACAATGTTCTTTAATTTAATTAATATCATTAGTTTGTAGTAAAATAGTGATGATTAACTGATGACTATGAGTTGTGGTGGTTAGACCTTTGTTTACATTTGTTCCTGCATGCATGGTTTAATACTAACACTCGTAAGCATTTAGATTTGACTTTTTTTTTTTTTTAATAATCAACCGGGCTAACAACCATTTTAGATTTGATCTCTAAAGATTTGATTTTGATATAATTAAGTTCAACTATATCAAAAAATATTTAAGCTTAAATTAGTTCATCAGAATGTTTTTAAGCTATAATTATTTTGAAAAACTTAAATTAAATTATTATTAAAACTGTTTTAAAAAAGTTTACAATTTTTTTTTATCACTTATTTTAAACTAATAAACTAAAATTCATGATATTTCTAGGAACTAAAATAACATGCAAACTAATTATTTACCAATAACACTACAAGAAATTCATTCCCAAAGCTATGCTTGAAAAATAATGCTAAAAGTAGAAAAAAAAATGATGTTTTAGACAAAAGCGACACTTTTTTAAGCATTGGTATTCTAGATATAGATGGAGATCGGACTTTCAATCGGTCCAATTCTCAAGGCCCATCAAGTCTGATCAGTCTAGATTCAAGAGGTAGAAGAATTAGAGTTAAATTGCAAAAATTTAAGTAGTGAACAGTTTTACTCAATCTTTATAGTGTATCCCTTTTCCCTAATTGGTATATAGTAGATCTTTAATATATAATTGGATCAAATCTAACGGAATACGATTTTATTTTGGTTTCTTGAGATCGACCCTGCAATGATGCTCCAAAAGAATGCATTTGTGGGGGTATGGAATGTAATGCCAACTAAGCAGTTAGTTTTGCTTTGGCAGTTAGTTTGTTAGCTTTTTATGCTACTTGTATCTCCTCTATATATAGGTAGTTAGTCATCTTTTCTAGTCTAAGTTAAGAAACTCATATTGCTAAGAAACTAGAATTACGTTTCAATGATCGTTCTCTCCACTTTCTTTTCTCTCTCTTGTTTCTCAAGAATTCAACTCTGTTATTGTTCTTCCTCTGTGTTCATCTTTTAGATTCTGTTTCCCTAGGCATGAAGCCTTCTCACCGGAGGGTTAAAGCCAAGAGTTGAAGTTAGCTAGTAGTCACAGAGCTAGAGTGCTATCTCTTCTTTTTTTTTTTTTTTTTAATCATATGGCTGTATGTGCTTGTGTATCTATCTAAGTATTATTAGAATGCCTACTGTCCCAGAAATCCCTTAGTCACTTTAACTAAAATTTTTTCGTTGAGTTTATTGAAAGGAATATCAAATCCAAGATATATATTAAGATATTTTAACACTATTTTTTTGTGACCATTTTACAATATTTTGGTGACCAATTCTAACACTATTTAGGACTACACATGATATATATTAAGATCAAGACATTTAAAAGAGAGATGATATAAACATGTTTATTTTGAGATGTACACTGAATATATATATATATTGGTTTATATAAGTATACGTATAAATTTGTATAATTTTTTTGGGTCTAGTATACGTATAAATTTTTATAATTTACATCTATATTGCACAAAATATAGACTCACATATTAATATATAAAATTTATGCATATGAATTATTGTATTTTAATTTGTAATCTTTATAATGATATTATAATCATCTAATATCTAAGAGTTTTAGTTTCATGGTATATTTTAGTCTTATCATTATTATTTTCCTCGATGCTTCTAAATTTATGTATCATACGTTTTTTTTTGTGATTTTTATATGTGAAAATGAGTTATTTTTAACCAAAACTTTATAGTAAATATTAAATTTGGTCTCCGTACATTTTCAAAAAGAAAAACACAAATTTGTCCAAAATAAGATTGATATATTTCGACCTTTCTCTATTTTCGAAAAACATAACGTCGTCTCTATAAAAAAAAAATTATACATCCTAATTTTCGTCTTTATTTATTGTGAGATATAGCGGTCCATCTATCATATTGATTATGTATAGAAACAATTCTATAATGACTCTTTGACCCACGAAAAAAAATAGAACCTGAATCTATTTTATTTATGAAAAAAGTTAGGTGTTCAGCAATTTTAATTAATTTTAGCTAATATACATAACCAGCAATTCAAATTTTATGTTTTTAATTAAAACATTTGAGTGTTGATAGTTAATTGCTGGTCAAAAATAAAAAAAATCTGCTGGCCATGTAGCATTGCTCTTTATTTATTTGTTTATATTTACTGAGGAAACCCCCTTGTTCTTTTAAAAACTAGATCTACAAAGGTCAGAAATACATCATTTTTTAGACGGCATTTTTTTTTTTACATAGCCAAGAACCGCGCTGGGTCCTTACTCACAACTTTATATAAAAGTGATTTGAATAACATAGAACAATATAATAACATTGCAAAATATAATGCATGCAGGGACCGGAACTCTATGCGGAGAGTGGGTTAACAATCTTTCCATTATGGTTGGGAACGAAGAACAAGCCCATGTATGGTGCAGGAAGAAGCATGCAGGACATGCTAGATTCTGGAAGAGGATTACCAATAGTCATACGTGTCAGCGTGACCTCATCTTTCAAAGTTGTTCCCAACCTCATAAATCCCAGGTTCCATCACCACCTTGAATGTGTGGTTCTTCTAAACAAGGCTTATGATAAGAAACATCGAACCCAAGTGTATCATAGCACCTGCAAATTAAAGTAATTAAATTCCTGATTATTAAAGTATTTTTTTAGTTCAGATAAAGGTACTATACAATTTTGGAGACCTGAATTGTGTGAACTGTGAACGGAAGATTGTGTTAGTTAAAAAACTACTTATAAGAAAATGTTACTACCCTCAAAATAGGAATTGTATTTTACTTAATGAATATGTTACCTAGAAAATAAAAATTAGTTCAAATATCCAAATTTTTTTTATTTAGTGTATATTAATTATCACTGAAATAAATTAATAATTTTAGATGTTATAAATATTATATATATATAATATTATGGAAGTTAACTTAAGTGTTACATATATAATATTCCAAACTTTCTTTATTTAATGTTCATAGTAATTACTTGTTTTTTACCGATCTAATTTCCCAGCTGGTGTAATAAGTTTTTTTTTTTAAGTTACACCACACATTCCCCATCTAGCTATTATTATTGAGTGTTTCCTTTTGTGCAAATCTTCGTCTTCTCTATATATAGAAGAATGTTTTTCTGTATCCTAGCAAATCTCCCTTTCCACTATGGGCATGTTCTCTTTTATTATTTTTTTTTCGGATTTAACTATATGGGCACGTGTACAACCTTCATGTATATGTACACGCTCTGCGTTTTCAATATTTTTCCCCGGCCCTTCGATACAACAACAATATACACATAAAAACTCGTGAAATGGCCACTAACTTCCTTCATTTGGCCCATGTTCGTTCGCCCACAATATTTCCTGCCCACACTGGCCCATGGGCAGAGAGTCAGAGACGGATCCATGAATTCAGCAGAGGTGGGATCGAAAATTAACGTTTTGAATTATAAAAATTAGGTGTTATTAATATAAAAAGTAATTTTTTTATACGATAGTAGATGTAAAAATGAAGAGAAAATAGTAAAAAAAGAAAACAACCAAACAAAATAAAAGACAATGTTATTATAAACGAGAAATACTATAGGATCACACAATTATTAATTTTGATTGGCAGTTAGCCATCAAATTAAAAAATAGGATAAATGAGAAATACTTCTAACGTTTAATTTGATTCAATTTTACCTCTAACGTTTTCGATTGGTTTCAATTTTACCCCTAATCGCTGATAATTTTACCCTAAAAAACATAACATTGCTCTGTTGTGCTAAAGATAATTCAATTGTTTGATAAAAATATTAGTTAATAGTAATATAAATTAAAATTTATGACTTTCAAATGGTTTTATTATACATACTAAAGCATTTTTTTTATAAAATAATATGTGTAAAAATTAATTAGGAAAGAAACAGTTAAGTTAAACAAAAAAAGTAAAAAGTAAAGAATGTAAATATATTAATAAAAATTTAAAGAAATCTAAAATTATAAAATTTATCAACTCTCTTTATAATTATTATACTATAAATTTTAATTTAAATATTACAATATAATATATATTATATAATAAAAGATTTTAAAATAAATTTTAATTTTATAATAGAATATATTATATATAATAATTTTTTTTTCAAATTTTTGGGGCGCCGAGGCCATTGCTCGCCCCCCTCTATGTCTGATTCTGCCCATGAGCACAAATCCATCCATCAATCCTATACTTCCGATTCTATCCGAACATCATAACTCAATTTGAAATTCAATTTGATTCCCGATATTTGAGTTATAAACTAAAATGGTCCTTAAAATTTAGAATTATTCAAATTTCATTCTTTATTTTGATTGTGTTTGTAATTTCAGTTAATATTATATTAAACTCCACAAGTTATAATCATATATCCAATTTATATTACATTATATTAGAATATAAAGTTATTGTATTGCACGAGTTTAATATACAAGGCTTTTATATATATATATATATATATATATATATATATATATATACGAAAAATTCTAAGATGATAGACATCTTTTATGTATTCTGATGAGGATATTTGTTTGCTCCAATAAAAGAATGACAGCTAGAGCGATTAGGCGAGAGATAGTAATTGTTTCTAGATAATAGTGTCAACGATGTGTTTTTTTTTCTTGGACAAGGTGTCAATTCTGTTTAGTTTTCCGTTTTTTATGCCCATAATTTTGTCTGGGCCTATCATATTTTTATTAGGCTAAGGTCATTGTAATTGAATCTTTTCCCCAAATATATGAATGTCACGCTAGCCCTTTTTGGATCATGATGTAGGCCTCAAATAATGTTTATTGTGATTGTAAGTGATAGAACCATGAATTGGATGAACCCTATTTCTTACTACAAAATATAATTGTTTACAGATTTTTCACCAAATTGATGACAAAACGAAATCTGTACGTGTGATCCTTTCTAATGATCTAGGAGCGGAATCCAACTCCTTGAATTCGATACCGTTTGTAATACATTTTGTGTTGTGTTAAAAAGTGAAGTCAAAAAGAAGCAACTACTGTCTGAATGACTATTGTATTCAAGAATCTTTCTTAGAATTTCGAAAGACTATGATAAGGAAATGCAACTCTTCACAGAATACTGAAGAATTGTTTACAGAATTGAAAATGACTAAGGAACTATAAGGCTTAAAATAAAACTTGCATGGAAGTAAATGACATTGTAACGAAATGAAATAAAATGAAATGATGGAAGGAATCCTACACAGATAGTAACTTGAGCACAATCAGGAAGTCTCTGGGATGTGAGAATGCTTAAGTGTGTTTTCGAGTGTGAAAATTCCAACCTTTGGAACGATGTCTTCCTTTCCTATTTATAGACAGATTCCACCAATTTACTAAGGCCACGTCACGTAACCGTTCTAAACTGTCTCCGTCTCCATAACTTCCATCATTTGCCACGTGGACGCTCTTGGCCTTCGACTCCGTATTCCAATCTGAACCCAAACCGAAGAGACCTTCTCCTTTTTATCGAAACACCAGCCTTCGAAAACACATACTCGGAATTCTACCTTCCTTGTTGTCGACAAGAAGACCACCTTTTCGACACATCGAGCTCTCTTTAGCCTCTGACTCTCGATTCCGTGTTTTCGACTAACAAATTGCCCCCTCAAGATCGAAGTGATCATATTCCTCGAAGGTCACTAACTTCGATCTTGATAAATTTCTTCCAAAGAAATAGGATCTCAAAATTCAAAATAAATGAACCCCTAAAATTTCGCTAACCAAATTTCAAATTTGAAGTTTGACAACTGTCTCTGAGCTTCAAAAGAACGACTCTCTACATGTCACCTTCTTCAACACGCCAACTTTATCTAAAATAACATGGGCCTTAAAGCCCACCCCGCTCTTTAGCCCAGTTTGACCTATAAATAAGCATGTTTGACCTTCGGCTCTCTCTTCCACTATTCATTCTCACTATCATCTCCTCTTCGTCTTCTTATTCTTTATCTCTCTGACACCACTTGCTCCGGCGATCACAATCCCCACTGCAGCACCCGCTTCCGGCTAGTATCAGCGCTAACTCCACCGTCTTCATCCCTACCTCCGCCGGTGCTTCTCTTCTCGCAGCAACTAAAGGTTAGACATTTCACCATTTTCATCCCTTTGCATTCCCAATATTCTTAGTAGATAAAAACTGTTGCATGACTGTTCATGAAGCTAGGATGCTCTTAAACTAGGTCTAGATAATTGGCAATGTGCTAAATAGCTTTTAAATATGGTGCGGATTACTATACATGGCCATAGGAATAGTCTTGAAGGCAAAACGTTTCCCCTCCTATTTTGTTTATGAATCTTATTTTTTAATATATTTGCATTTATTTATTATTACTATCCCTACCAGGGATAATGGCCTCATCGAAACCCAAAGCATCGAAGACGAAACAAAGTCTCCCTCGACCGACACCAAAGGTGTCTTTACCCATTATTTACAACGAGCACGACACGATCATCGAAGACCCAGATGATCGAAATAATCCCAACAGTCTTCTCTTCCCCTTTGCCATCGAAGACAAAACGTACTTCTTTCTTAGTCCTTTGCTGCCTCAAGACAAAGAGAAATCTGTCGAAGCCTTCTTTCCTTCAGCTGCGGGTCGAGAACTTCTACTCGAAAAAGACATTTACACCCATAACTTTCTCAAGGGCAGACCGTTTCGAAACGATCCAAAGACTTCTTTCAGAGGTGTAAATCTTTTCAGGAACTGGTTCGACCGGGTGGTACCTTCCTATGTCGACTTTTGGAAATCACATAGGTTCTACGACCTCATGAGACTTTCGACGCAAGGAATCAAAGTGCATCACTGGATGATTGGGTGCATGGCGTACTTTTGGACCACCACCACAAATTGCCTTCATCTTCCATGTGGTATAGTTGGTCCCAACCTTTACGATTTAGCTGTTATCACTGGGTTGCCTTCTGATGGGGAATTATTGCACCATGGTTCCAAACCATCGAATGAGTATGATGTGGACTTTTCGAAAACGGGCTACAACGATTTCATCACGAATAACATGGGGGCTCAAGGTACAGAAGTTTCTGATGACGAACACGTGGCGTTCCTATGCTATTGGCTCAATGCCGTAATTTTCTGTTCGAGGAGCATCACCATGTCTCCGGCCTATCTCCCTCTTGCAGCCTTGATTCATGAAAGCAAGGCCACCAAAAAACGTCTTTGCCTCAGCAAACTCATCGTCAGCAATCTCTACATCGAAATAGGAGAAATAGTCGATACTCTTCGAGACGGATATTCCCTCAACGCTGGGGGTCCAATGTGGTTCGCCCAACTGTGGCTAAACTAAATATTCCGTAGGTACATGCCACTCGAGGGTGAGGTTCCCCCACCTTGCAATATCGAAGGCTATCTATTGGCGAAGCTGACTCCCAGATTCATTACTCCCGACTCCTTGACCAACAACTTTTGGTACGTATTCCGAAGGTTCCTCGAGGCTAACATATTTTTTGATGACGAGAGGCTTTTCTTGGCACCTTTCGCGGAAAGAAATCCAGAGAAGTCTTGGTACAAGCCGGTTCGATTTGATGCCAATCATTCAAAGGAATCGATCCAACAATACAGCAACAGCCTTTGGTCCGAATTCGTCAGTATGCAGCTTCTCCCAGTGGGCTTCCCTCAACACTTGAAAGAGCGTTTTGAAGTGAACCTTTATGCTCCCAACTTGATGGCACGCCAATTTGGGTTTGCCCAAGCGACCCCTGCCCCTTTCTCTCTACTCGAAAATGAACAGGCTTATCGACTCAAAATTGATTCGATAGATGGTATTATAGCGGCTTTAGCTTCTAATGAAGATCAAAGGAAGCAGTACAGTCCTTTCGAAAGTGAACCTTGCACCATGGTTACCCGAGCTTTCAACAACTGGTGGAATGCCTATTATAAAAGATTCATAAGGCCTTATGACGTGATCAAGGCTGGGGCCGACACTCTACTAGCTACTGATCAACCGCAGCGTCCCAAATCTGCTCCTAAAAGAAAGGTCGAACCCACAGGCACTTCGAAGAAAGCTACCAAGGTTATCTTTATACTCTCTCTAAATGCGAGAAAGCATCGACATCGACCATGACTTCCAAGGCTAAGCCTTCAAAAATGCGCCCGGCACCTACTCCTCCGATCACAGAAAACATTAACCTTGAGCCTTCGACTGTCCGCTCAGATGCGTCTTCAGGAACCAAGATTTCAGAGGTAAAAACTAACTCTTAACAATTTTCATTCATTCATATCCCATTCTTGATTCATTACTAACTTTGGTATTTCCTTTATAGGAAGCATACCCATCTCCTAGAAAACTTGTCAAGCAGGGTAAGTCCAAAGCGACTCTAATCATAACGGAGTCTGCTTCATCGGACAGTGTGTAAACCCCGTACCGTCAGCTAAGATGACAATACCGGCTTAGCACCGTCGGGTATAAAATAAAATGGAATTGAGTACATGGAAGTGCTCACAAAAATATTTAGAACGCGAGTACGAACACCTTCGCTAAAGGTTTGGCCTAGAACGGACCAAACCACGAAATTACAAATTTGCCACTCTTAAGTAACTATATATAAGTGAGGGACACACTTTCAGCCCTTTCATTCTCCACATTCACGCACAAAATGAGAGAGTGAGCAAGAGAGAGAGTTGGTAAGAGTTGCTCTAGAATTGCAACTCTTACGCCCCGCGCCAACTTCCGGGCGCGATAACTTTTGATCCAGAGCTCCAATAGAAGCTCGGTTTGCGGCTACACGAAGCTCTTGACGTCCTCTTCGAATCCATCCCACATGCAAGTTGTGGGTAAGCCTTCTCATACCTCGTTTTCCTTCCCTAAGATTCTG
>JASCZI010030453.1:49409-63099 GCA_036250425.1 Stylosanthes scabra | reverse complement strand
AATCATCCAGCGCTTCTATTCTATCTTCTTCAATTCTTCTGCTCTCTCTTCTATCACACACCATATTCTGCTCTACTCTCTGTATCTTTTGTCTAGTCTAGCTACAATGTTACCAGGATCTTCCAGAGTCACTTAGGAGCAAGAAAAAGTAAAGATCTAAAGCAGATAGATAGAGGGGATTTGAGCATCTTAAGCAGAAATTCAAAGGGTTTAAAATTGGATAAAATGACACAGCTATTTTTCATATTTCTAGCCCTCTTCTAACACCAGAATTAAACTCCAATAAGGAGTGCACACCAAAGTTTTCAACTGCATGTTCACAATTTTAGAAGACCAATTACTTATCTCACTACCAAAAGAACACTTAGCTGGTTAAAAGCCATACCATTTAGACAATGATCTCACAGACATCCCTAAAACTACTACTACCACAACAAAGCCTTATCTCATTAAGCATTGCATAATATTAAAATCATACGTCATCAATATGTGTGAAGTAATAACTAATGGAAAAGAGCAGGCCTCACCTAGCTTCCCTATCGCCATATGCAAGTAGCATCACAGTAGCACCTCTAAAATGAACAGAATCCAAGGTAACTGGAAGCATCTTACTGAGGCCCTCAGATTGCAGAGCATCAACGTCATCTACATGCTCTGCAACAATATCTTCAACTTTTACACCTACATCAGACTTCAACTTTTCAATGGGCCCAGAAAGGAAACCAGACATCGACTCCTGTATATATCTTAAAAATGAGTGCAAGCCAAGTTTTACAATCAAGGCCTCAAACGGAACTTGAAAACATGTTGCCAATTCAGGCCTAGGCTTCGGAGAATCCAAATCCTCAGGTACCAAGCTGTTTTGGACACCAGTGACATTATCATTGATTTGACTGTCTACAGCATGGAGTCTGAACTCTTCATTTTTCTCTGTACAATTATCAGTATCAGCAGGTACCACACTGTCTTCGCTAGATTGCAAATTTTCATGTTTACTCTCTCTTGTCTGTAAATTCAGAGCACGGACAAATTTTAAATAATCTGAATCACCATTAATGTTTTCAATCGCCGAAGGAGACCAGATTCCCAAATCTCTGAACTGTGTTCCATTTTGATTATCATTTCCACCGACAACAGATTCTTCATTTTTTTCAACCACGGTTTTAACTAACTGCATATCATGGTTTGTATAAGGTAAACTTCCAGAAGATGACGGAGGCTCCCCAAATTTCCCAGGCGATTGGTCTTGAAACCATGTGTGTGCTGCTAACGCACTGCGCTCAAGAATTCTTCTTTTGACTGCAATGCCAGATGCACAGACATCCTTCCTGTTAGGCTTCCTCTTAAATGTGTGTTTCCGATGCCCTTTTATGACTCTGGAAAAAAATCCAAATGATCTCACTCCAAACGATTTTTCCAAAGCTGCATGTTTTGTATTATAATCAACACCTGTGTCCATGCAATGATGGTCATGCTTCCCCTCATTCGTACAGAAAAAGGACTTAGAGTCTGTTGCTTCCAATAAATTATTAGGAATCTCCTTCACATCATCACAATTTGGCTCCAAGACAAAATAACCCATCTGTGCAGCTTCCCTAGCCGTATCATCCCTTTCTCGAGTCCACCGAGCAACTGCTTCTTCTCGTGCAATCCTTCTTGTCCTAGTCCTATGATCAATCCCTTCTTCAGTAGAAAGGTGTCTCTGCAAGCCATCTTCAGATGGCGTAGGGATGCCCAGCCAAGTATAGTCCTTCTTCTGCACCACCAAGACACTCGGCTGCGACAAGACTGCGTCAAACACAAACTTCCCACTCCTCAAGCTCGCAAAAGGATGAAGCCGAAGCTTCACCATGGGGGCCTCACCACATGAAAACTCCTCCTTATGCGGCCCAAACGAGCACGACTCCAACGTAATGCTCAGCGGCGAGATCCTTCTAACCTTGCCAAACTGAAGGTCACGCTCAATGTACTCACTAACCGCCGCACAAACCGAAGGCAAGAGGTTTGCCTCAACATAAGCCTTGGCCTTATTCCTACCAAGCCAAGCCAAAATGCACACACCAGATACAACAGCAGTGTAAACAGAAGCCCTAAACAACATTAACCCCTCACTCCATAAATTGCTCAAATCAAAATTCACCAAAAACTTGCTCCTAAAAAAGGGTTCCCTAGTGCAATTCAACCTCGACCCACTTGTGGAACCGAGGTTCCTCCTCAACAAGTTCACATTTTGGCAACAAAATGGAGGAAACCTAAAAGCTTGGCTTACCGGGAACCCTTGTTTTGCAGAAACAACGCTCCTACGAAGGAGACCCCTTTTTGGGAAGTTCCTTCTGTCCAAATGAAAGAGGTTGTTCCTCTGGCTTTTTCTGAAGCTGGTGTTGTTACCTTCAAAAGAAGCATGAATTTCAGTCCCGAAGAATGGGGTGTGATTCCTCACGCTCATTATCGTTTTTCTGCTCTCATAAAGAAAACCCTACGGAGAGGGACCAAGAAGTTCCTCTTCTTAGTCCCTTAATTCGATTCAGAATTTGCAACGCATTCCAATTCGGATTTATGTTCTTTGTGTCGTGAATTTCAACGAATGAAACCAATTTTCTTTTATTCTTCTTCGGGCATGTAATCGAAAATTTAGGAAATTGGGGTTTCAATTTGTTTAAAGGGATAAGTGTATATCACTATCAGAGCATGTGAAGTCTCAAGTCTCAGTTTAGGGGAAAGAGTTTCTGCCTTCTGGAACTAGTTTTATATTTTTTTTCATTTTTAATAACTTAAATTCTCTTTTTCTTATTTTTCTTACATTTTTAATAAAGAGGAATATTTAGTTGCTTGGGGAAGTGGGAAATAAGGAATTATAAAAAGAGAAAAAAAAATCATTTTTAACTTTTAACTGTTGGATCATTATTATAATTAAAAGAATTTAAATTACAAATTTACTCATCTTATATCTATCTATCTATCTATTGGGTTTTGAGACAGGTTCCTTGAGGTGAGGTGGCAGGCTAATATTAAAGAGTTTCTCACTAAAAAATTTACCATAATATGTATAATGTCTTTTAATTACATGTAAATACATACATGATATATTTTCTTTTAAAATTTAAATATTAGCCAATGCAATGCATATACATGTGTGTATGATGATGATATTTCTTGGAATAATAAAGTATCTCTTAATATTAGCACACCTTTCAAATGCTTTATAAATTATTGAAAACACATTTCAATCAATTCATTAATTCGTTAATTTATTTATTTTTTTCAGAATCATAATAATTATATTTTTTGTTGAATGTGCCATACTATAAATTATAATTTTTGAATGCGTTTATTTAATTTTTGCAAAATTATATTCTCTAATTTCATTGTTTAAATTATTATAATTTTCCAGTTTTCTATTTTAATTTTTTTAAACTAGAATGGTGTTATTTTCAATTTCAAAATTTAAAATTCTTTAAATTGGTGTTTAAATTGATATCTTTTATTTTTCTGTTTCTAAAAAATTGCAGTTTTTTTAACAGAAAATGGTCATTTGAAATTGATTCAATTTTAAAATTTAATATTTACAAGATTATAAAAGTATAAAATAATTTGATTTCAATTAATTTACTGTATTGTTTTTTTTGTTGATTAATCTATGATAGTTTTTGAGTTTCCCAATACATTACTCATGACATGAAATTAATTATATCTCTATTAATAAGAAATTGGTGTATTATTAATGCGAATAATCTTTCACTTTTTTCTTTTTTCATCGTTCTATTATCTACATAAATATTCATCTTTTTCATTCATTTATCTCGTTAGCCTCTTTTGTTTACCTTTTTCCTTTTCTTCTCTTGACCAACAATGGCTTCCAATTTTCAATTTATTAAAGATATTACCGATGACAAACTGAATGATGAAAGAATCTGGAATCTTAAGGACATAATATTAAGGTTGTGGAAGGTTACTTTCGGTGATTCTAATAATCCAAATCCTATGATTTAGATGGTTCTGATAGATGAAAAGGTAATTTCTATTTTCTTTGATATTCACTTCTAATATTTCTTTTTCATATTATTATTATTATTTCACTTATTTGAATTCCTACTTTCAATCCGACAAAATAACCTGCACGATAAAGAGTTATCATGCAAGACTCTTTAAAGGTGATCTTATTAAAGAAAAGCTTACATGAAACATGATAACCAATGTTAATGTAGAGGCCAACAAGCTTGGAAAATTTAAAGCAACTTTACATCCATTTAAAGTCATTTTCAAGAAGGAAACAAAGGTCTGCATGATAGACGATTTAAAAATTCCATCGAGAAGTTTTAATTTCACTTCTCATGCTGATATTATTAAGCACACTCAAGAATAATCTCACCTTATTAGTATGCATCTCTTCTTCATACGCTCTTTTATTCAATATATATTTTTCATTCTAATTGCTTTATTGTGTTTGTTAGACGTTATTGGGCTCTTAACTGAAAAAAGGTGACATTACCAAGTGGTCTAAGGGTGAAAGAACTGGCCAGTAAGTGAAAATGAATTTTAATTTTTTTATATTTATTTTTACAATTTTTAATGCAACTCATACTATATAACAAATTTAAAATATCTATACTATAGGTCTGATGAACAAATTAGGTGTACACTGTGGGATGATTTTGTAAATCAATTCCTTAGTCATCTCAAAGACAAACCTGTCACTGAATACGTCATCATCCTTCATTTTGCAAAATTTAAACTATTTAACAATGAGCCTTTTTAATGTTTTTTTATAGATTTATGTCATTACTTTTTAAATAAAAATATCAATCATCTGTGCATTTTTTAAAATTCCTAATTATAAGTTTACTATATTTTGCAGAGAAAATGGGATTTCCAATACATCTTACAATTCAATATTATACATCAACCATGATTCTCAAGAAGTCAAGGAATTCAGACAAAGGTTAACTTTTTCTTTTATTTTTTTCATAATATTCATGATATTCAATTGTATATTCAGACAAAGGTTAACTTTTTCTGATGATTTTCTTATAAAAAATGAGTTTAGGACAATCTCACAGTTGAAAGATGTAATTGAGGTATATAATTAATTGTGCCCTAATCTTTTGTGTGGTCTGTTATGCATCATTTACAACAAAAATGTTTGTTCTAACATTTGTTCCTTTTTTAAATTACTTTTTGTGTGTAGAAATCTACTTATGTAACTATTGAAATTGTAGTTGATTTTACTCCTGGAAAAAGTATAAAGGATGCAAATCATGTAAATCAGGTTTAAAGAAGGGTGTAGATTCTTACTCATGTAAAAATTGTAGTGATGGACAACAAACATTTGTACCAATGTATTATAATATTTAATAAATAAAATGAATTAATAATTTGAATAAGTTTATATTTTTAAGGGGATAATTAATTTATATTTTTTCAGGTATTCTTTGCACCTTAAAATTGCAGATGACACTGTTGTGGATGAATTCCTTGGATTATCTGCTGAAAAATTAAGAACTGATCATTTATTGAAGATAAAATCATTTTTCTTCCAAAAAAGTTATTATCTTTACCATCTAATTTTTTTAGTCCTTTTGATGATGTCAATATTGTAGGGTGATCACAAATATCATTTTCCAGAAGCACTCAATACTTTTAAATCAAAGAGATTTCTATTAAAGGTTTTTGTCAAGTTAGAAAATATCAATGCTTTCCAACCAGTTTCAATTACAATTTTGAAAATTTGTGATAATGAATCCATAATGAAGAACTTTGTGGAGAAATATAACATAAATGAGGTCATTCTTTTTATACTTATATATATCTTTTTATTTATATATTAGAGCATCTCCAATGGTGAGTTCTAATTTAATATCAATTTGGGTCCCATATAATGACATCTCAGCATTTATGGGACCATATCTCATTCGATATCATATTTATGGTGAGTTTTAGTTTAATATCAATTTGAACCCCACACAATACTATTTATTGAGTTAAATTAACATGCATTAAATGAGTTGTACAAGTGATATGGTATCAACTTAGTGATACCGGTAACATTTTCAGATTTCCTTCCAATGCATACCAAAGTATCAAATCAATTCATTTGTGTTTTCAAGATGAATTGATACCCAAAAAGTGCACCATTGGAGATGCTCTTAGGAATTCACATGATTTGGTTGATCTTATATACTATTTAATTAAGGAAAATTCTACTATGAAGACATTTAGGTGTCTTCTAGTGAGGATATTACTATATTTAGAAATTTATCTCTCTCATAATGATAGCATTAATTACACATCAAATTTTAATAGCACAAATTAATAGTTAAGATTCAATATCTTCACTAGAAAGACACATTGAGGTCTTCACCAAAGACCTTCCCATTAATTAATTAATACCCTAATTTGTATGAATTTATTGGAATTTTTCATGTTTGCATTTTTCAGTGTAACACTTCAATGAATAAGCCAAGTACTAATCAGGATGAAAACAAGGTCAATATATTTCTTATTTTTTTTTGTCATGTGAATGTAGATGCCAAATGCTTATATAATAAATAATTTATCGTGAATTTAATAGAGCTACTCAGATATCCTTCCAATTATTGAAACAAAAGAAACAAAAAAGATCATAATCATATAAATTTTATATTGTTGTGGTTTATTTTTTTATGCTTAAAGATGATAACAAATTATATTCATATATTTTTTATGGATGTTTTCAGGAATCTCAGACACATGTTTATGAATCAGAGGTCCAAAGTTCAGACATTATAGCAATTTCATATTCTTACGACAAACCAGTTGATGCTGCCAGCATAGATGAATCCATAACTCCCATGTCAAATAAAAAAAGATTTTGTATGCAGATACAGAAATTACTTCTTTGAATATGAAAGAAAATGATAACTGGATAGCAATTCCAACCCAAAATTCTCATGAGGATTACGAAATGTCTTCTACAAAGATGAGAAAGATCGACAAGGAAGATTAGAAACTTTTGGATTTAATATGTCAACTTGAGAAGTGTGAACAATGATATAGTTTTGGCTCCTTTTTTATTATCAAGAGGGTAGTCTTTATGGTACTTTTTTTGTGACATCTTGGTTAAGTTGCTTAATTTTAAAGACTTATAAAATTATTTTGGATGATGTTATTAATGTGTTTTTTTTTATAATAATGCTTCGTATTTAGTTGGAAGTAATTCCATCTATTTTTTGGAATGTTTTAATCAATTACGTTACTTTAGTTAAATAAAGATGGTGATATGGTATCAAGATGCAAGCAATTAATAATTGAAAAAAGTAATAACAGTTTGGGTATTGAAAGATTGCATATATGTATTTTATTTTATTTCTTTTATACCTTATTTCAATGTACTTTGTATGAGTTTTTTTATTTATTTATTTTAACTAAGATAGGTATTTATTAATTGAGGAAAAACATTACATGCTCAACAATAAGTTTGGTCCAGACAAGAACTCACAAAAGGAAATGGGAAAACCCAAAGACCAAATCAGTCAACACATGAAAGAGTACGAATAAAGAAAGCAACGAAAGGGAAAATAGAAAAGTGATGAAGGAAGTTGGATTTGTGATCATCATCGATCTCTGATAGCAAATTCTTCACTCAATAAACAAGCAGATCTCACTACTTCTTGATGCAAGTCATCCTTATCTTCAAAAATCTTCTTGTTCCGAGTCAACCAAATCTTCCATAAAATAATTGCAATTAAACCAATGTGTTTCTTTGTGTCAGGTCTCTTCGGAGCAGCTTGGGTAATGCTCAACCACCAATCTTGCAAATTTTGTGGTTCTGGATCATCACAAATTGGGGGAATTGCAACTTCTGAGGCTTGCCAGATGTGTTGAGATGAGATACAGTTCAGCAAGTAGTGAGCAATGATTTCCATTTGGCAGTGACATCTGGGCAAGTATCTTGGACAATAGCAATTCTGGAATGCAATTTCTATTTCACAGGTAACCCTTCATGTAACATCTTCCAAATAAAAACTTTAATTTTTGCAGGACATTGAATTTTCCATACCTCATTCCACAGGGCTTTATTATTGAAGTAGGCAGGCAAAGATTCAGTTGGGGCATGAAAAAATTGGAAGCTAATGTTATAACCAGATTTCACTGAGTAAGTTTCACTTTTTTCCTTCCTCCATATAATTCTGTCAGTGTTATGGTGGATAGGAGTGTTTAGAATTGCTTGCATAGTTTCTGGATTGAACATGTTCTGAAGTAGAGCAATATCCCATTCTCCATGTTGATTAATAAGCTGACTGACCCAAACTAGATTAGATTGTTCCAGCTGATTTTGTGTGCCCATTAAATTTGGATGATCCTTAATCCAGTGATCCCCCCATATTCTGGCATTAGAGTGCCTACCAACTTGCCAAAAGACTCCTTTCTCGAGTACCTTCCTACCATCTAAGAGGCTTCGCCAAGCCCATGACGGGTTATGACCAATGTCAGCTCCTAGAAACGAGCTATATCGAAAGTACTTGCCTTTGAAAATTTTAAACACCAGAGAATTAGTCTTCGTGATCAAGCGCCACCCCTGTTTTGCTAACATAGCCAAATTGAATGCCTTTAAGTCTTTAAATTCTAAGCCTCCATGCTGTTTATCTCGACAAAGAGTATCCCATTTGATCCATTGCATTTTCTTTTCATTGTTCTTCTGACCCCACCAAAAATGCATCAATTGTTTTTGAATATCTACAACAAGTGTTTCTGGAAGTTTAAAACACCCCAAAGTGTAGATAGGAATGGCTGAACCGATAGACTTAATAACAGAATATGATACAGTAGTCACACATTCTTTCAACCATCCAATCCATCGATCATTAAACCCAATCTGATTCAGAATTTTCCACAAATAGCCCCATTCTACTCTATCATAGGCCTTACTCATATCAATCTTTAAAGCCAAATCCAAATCACCTCCTCTCTTATTTTTAAGAAAATGCATGAGTTCATGAGCTATGAGCACATTATCACCAATTAGTCTACCCCGAATAAATGCACTTTGAGTATCACTAATCATAGTATCCATTACAAATTGCATTCTATGAACTAGCACTTTGGATATAATTTTATAAAAAATAGAACTCAAGCTAATTGGTCTCACCTGATTCATAGTAGAGGCACCAGTCACTTTAGGAATCAAGCAAATGTGTGTCTGATTAAAAGATTTGAACATTCTTCCCAGTAAAGAAGCTTGTCACTGCCCGAATAACATCCCATTTAATTATCTTCTAGAAAAATTGGTAAAACTTGGCTGTAAATCCATCATCCCCAGGTGCAGAATAGGGGTTGATAGAAAAAGGAGCTCGTTTTATCTCCTTTTCATCAATACGACGAGTGAGAATGTGGTTGGTACGCTGACTGATTTTTGAAGGAATTGAGCCAATTTCTGGACTTGGGTCCCTAGGGTTGGAGGTGCAAAAAAGATTATGGAAATACTCTTGAGCGATCTCCCCAATCCCATCTACATCCGTCCTTATTCCTCCTCTACCATTTTCCAACTTCTCCAATTTGTTTTTCCTATTTCGGGCTTGTGTTTTTGCATGGAAAAACTTTGTATTCTTGTCTCCCCATCTTAACCATTGTACACGTGACTTTTTCTTCCAAAACCGCTCTTCCTTCAAGTAAGCTTCCTCCAATTCCTCCTCCAATGTGCGTATAACAACATCATTGGCTTGGACAGTGATCTTCTCTACTTCCAATTTGCTTCGAAATTCTTGGATCTGTTTTTGTGAATTGCTTGCTCCACTTCGTTCCCACTCCACTATTTTATGCCTACACCTTTTTAATTTAGTGTAGAGCACAAACATAGGAGAGCCCTCTACTAATTCTTGCCATGTCTCCTTAACAATCTGAATCACCTCTTCATTTTCACACCAACGCTCCTGAAAACAAAATCTTCGTTTCACCTTTCTCTGAATAGAATCTGAAATGATTAGGAGTGGTCTGTGGTCAGAACCATGGTCTTCTAAATGAGAAACAACAGCCCGTGGATAATCATTCACCCATTGAACTGAAGCTAAACATCTATCCAACCTCTCTTGGATAAACTCACCTCCATATTGACGATTGGTCCACGTGAATTTACAGCCAACAAAACCCAAATCTAGTAAACCACATGAGCTCACAAATGCATTAAAACCATCAATAGAGGATGCTGACTTCATACGGCCACCTGCCTTTTCATGATAACTAGAAATAGCATTGAAATCTCCAGCAATTATATAATATTGACCTGCTGACTTAATCAAATCAATTAGAGTACCATACTATTGATTCCTCACTCTTTCATCACTACTTAAGTGGACAGCAAAGACTTGCCATGATCTCATTAGAGCAGTATCCTCCCACCGAAACTGCACATAGAAATCTGCCTCTCCTTCTATCACCACTAACGCTTCTTCTCTCCAAGCAAGAGCTAATCCACCTGCCATGCCCTGTGGACTAACACAATGAACCCTGTTGAAACCAAGCTTGTGACAATGTTCAGTCACCATCGAGGTATTATTTTTGGTTTCACATAGAAATAATACCTCGGGGGAATGAGATTTTCTAATCTCTTTAATGTTGTGAACTGTCAGGGGGTTTCCCCAAACCCCGACAATTCCACATCACCATCTTCATATCCCTTTGGGTGCCATTTTCGGGTAGGCACCCATTCCCATTTCAGCTTCATTTTCTCCCTCAACACACTGCTTTTTAGAGACAGCAACCTCCATAATCTCCATCGCCCTCTTCTCTCCACTCTTAGTTAGACCTTGATTTGCGTTCCTCCTTGCTAATTGTTTCAGCTGGATCTTTCTTCTACCTTGTGACTTTGGTGGAGAAGATTGACCAAAGCAGAAACTAGCATTAGCATCACCCATAATCTCCCCAACCTTACCTTCCATGGATTGACCATTACAGGTTATAGCAAGATTGTCACCATCGCTAAGGTCAGCAAGGGAATTATCTTTTTGTTGGTCATCGACAATAGCAGTAGAATTTTTAGGATTTGTGACTCCTAATAACTCTATTTGATTCTCCTGTTGAACTATTATCACTGTTGTTCTGATTATTATCTTTATCTTTCACAGACAGATTTGCAAGGCTCTTCAACAGAGAAACTGGTGTAGGTCGTTGCTGATTTTGTTTCAAAGTTGAGTCAATTCGCGGCTGGTTGGGATTTGCATTTTCCTTATTATCAACACTCCAACGCTTTCCTCCTTGATCAGCCTTTAACCAAATCCCCCATTTTTCCTCCTGAACCCTCCCTGCCACTGAATCTTCCAAAAGAGTTGAACATGTTCTCTATTCATGACCAATATGCCCACAGTAGTTGCAGAAACTCCCAATCCGCTCATATTTAGTAGACAATTCAACCACCTGTTTGCTTGGCCCTGATATCTTAAATTCTCCTCACAGAGGCTTAGTAACATCCATCAAAACCTTTGCCTTTAGAATCCTAATCTCTCTGCCTCTAACAGCAAAAAAATCAACCTCCAAAACCTCCCCCACACGACTAGCAATCTGACTCACCAGGTTTTTGGATTTATAGTGCTCAGGAATGCCCCAAAATTGGATCCAAATTGGGACCAGAGTTAGATCTGAGTGGTCATCAGAACCAGCTTCCGTCCATCTTTTCAGATTGACAATATAGTTCTTGAAAAGCCAAGGTCCACCTTTTTCAATTCTGATCACGTCAACTTCCTGATAAAAAAAGAAGTGAAATTTGTTATCTCCCAAATCCATTACCTTAAAACCTGCTGGATGACCCCAAATTGCTCCCAAGGCTGCCACTACTGTACCAATGCTGAAAGATCTATCCGCCAGAATCCTCCCTATCAAACTCCTATGACAACTTCGAATACTTTCCTCCATCGCCTCTTCACCAAAAAAGATGATATCGTCACTCTCATCTCCATCATCTCTCCTATTTCTTCTCTCGCTATCACCATTGGAGCTAGCCATTGCACTCTTGGAAGAGCACTGTACTGTTCTGAACTTGAAAACCTCCAAAATGGATTGGTAAGTGGAAACTCTTTCTAGGAAACCCTAGCAGAGCGTGAAAACCCTAATGGGCACTTAGTTGTAACTATATTGTACTTTGTATGAGTTGGTGTGTATGTTAGGTGGATCATGTATGAAGAGCATAGTTGTGTTGGTGTGTTTTCTATTATAATTGATGTGAGTTCCAATGAGTATTTATCACTAACGTTGCATGTGTGAAAACCATGTGAGAAAACATACTTCAGTTCAGATTCGGTATGCATTGAGGAATGTGATATTAGCTCTGAAGTAGATGCATTATCTCCTGAAATTTTGAATTCCTTCAATTGTTCTGGTTTTTCGCCTCACAAGTTGGTTCTTAAAGTTGGGGTTCCTGTGATGATGTTGCGAAACATTGATCAATCAAACAATGGAACACGGTTACAGATAAGAAGATTGGGAAATCATGTAATTGAGTGTATTACACTTACAGGTAATAGAATTGGTGAAGTTGTTTTGATTCCAAGAATGAACCTGATTCCCAATAATGATACATTACCTGTGAAGTTTCAAACAATTTCTTGTCATTGTGTCTTTTGCAATGACAATAAACAAATCGCAGGGCCAAACATTGTCAAAGGTAGGAATATATCTACCAAGGCCAGTGTTTACTCATGTATGTAGCTTTATCAAGGGTAAAAAGAAAAGAAGATCTCCGACTATTATTGCAGGACCATGAAAATCTTCCACAAAATTGCACTATAAACTACGTTTATAGAGAAATCTTTGAAAATTTGGGATAAATTTGTAGTTATTATATAGTTTTCATTATTATATTTTGTATTTTTGGTGAACTTTTTTTTGTTTTTGGTGACAATTATTATATTTTTTATGTTTATAAGTTAATTTATCTTTTGAATGTATGAATCAGCATAAATTGATAAAAATGTTCACTTAAGTTTCTTTTTAATTTTAAATGGCACTAAAATTTACCTTTAATTTAGGGCAATTTACCTCATTAGTCTAAGTAGAAACCAATATTATCAGATTATTCTGAAATCAGAAAAATAATCAAATTGCTCTGTTTGCTATTTCTATAGAATCCGTGGCAGGCTGCCAAGGATTCCATGGATTCGATTCCAAAATACACTAAATCCGTGTTACCCTACCACGGATTCTGAGTTTCTTGGCTCTAAATGGGATCCGTGGCAGGCTGCAATGGATTCTATAAATCATTGTAGCCTGCCACAGATTCTGTGTTTCTTGGCTCTAATGTTTTAAAAAATATATATTTTATAATAATTTGTATAATCAATAAATATATGATGATTAATGACATGAAAAATTATATATTTTTGTTATACCTACTCCTATTTGTATTTTTATATTATACATGAATCAACTATCCAATAAATTAAATACATTAAATATTATATGTTCAAGTAATATTTAAGTCTCGAATTTGTTGTTGGAATATTACATGAATATAACAACCTATTAGCTTCATAAAAAATACATCAATATTTTTAAAAATTTATAAATTTATAGCCGTAATATATTATTCTCATCAATTCGATAAATTTTAAAAAATTGTTAATTGATAAACATTTGTTAATTATGTTTGATAAACCTTTGTTAATTTATAGTTGTGTAATTATTTTGAAATATATATTTTGATAAATATAGTTTATGTAATATATTA
>JASCZI010030453.1:26114-49399 GCA_036250425.1 Stylosanthes scabra | reverse complement strand
TCTCATTTTCTATTGCTCTAGATTCAATATATGTTTTGGTAAATAATTTATTGTTCTTCTTGGTATTATTGTTGGCAAAAATAATAGTAAATATCATCCATCTTGGCATTATATATAAATTTGAGACTTAAATATTACATGAATATATAATGTGTAATGTATTTATTGAGATAGTTGATTCATGTATAATATGAAGATAAAAAAGAGTAGGTGTAACAAAAAATTATAATTTTTTATGTTATGGATCATCATATATTTATTGATTAACTCAGAAAAGGTACTACAAATTATTTTTGAATAAGTTTTTTTTAAAAAAAAAATTAAAGTCAAGAAAGTAAAAAAAGAAAACAACTAACAAAGCAATACAAGAAACATGTCCTTTGTTGATAATTAAATCAACTTGTTGTGTCTAGAAAAATTATAATTGCCGCCATATATGTGAAGCATCAGCAATCAAGGAGAAATAGAACTACAAATTGAAATAGGAAAACTTAGCACATGGAGCAGTACAGAAGTTTGAATACGTGGCACCCTGCTACGGATTCTGTGAATCTTGATAAAAAAAAAAAACATAAAATCCGTGGCACCCTGTCACGGATCCATGAAAACATGGCAGGGTGCCACGGATTCCAGAGATTTATGGAACGAAGCAATTTGATCATTTTTTTTATTTTAAAGCAATATGATAAATTTGGTTTCTAGTTAGAATATATTAGTAACTTGCCCTTTAATTTATTCACGTTCGTATTAGGTCTTAGAACATTACTTAATGTTATATTACCTTTTTTTTTATTTTGCGTTGCATTTCAAGTTATATTTTAATTCATAATTTAACTAAATAAACCCAAAGTAAAAAGTAAAAAAAACATATTATTATGACAGGAATGAATGCAGACATACTTTTTTTTAAATGATAACTATTTTTTAATTCATATTATCACCATGTTACTTTTTTCCAATGAATTTTACTTCTTAATTGTGGTCCACCAATTTCTGAAGTATTCTTAAGATAATGATGACTTAATTTATATGATGAAATTAAATTATGTTATTTCTACTGTACCCTTCATTAAATAGAGGGTATGTTACCCTTCCTTAAATGGCAAAAATATATTCATACAAGTGTAAGTTTTTGTTTAACAAATTTAATATCATATTTTAGATTATTCTAATATTAAATATATATTTTTTACAATATTAAAAAATAATAAACAATAGAAATTAAATTAAATTTAATATTTTTAATTTAAAAATTTTGATTCTCATTTAAAAAATTAAAACAAAAAAACCACTATAATTTGTTTAAAGTTTAATATAAAAAGGTTTCAATAGCAAAATAATATTTTAAATTTAAATTTTATTGTCATCAATAAAAGTAATAAAAATTAGCAGTGTGATACACGAAAAATATTTACCACAATCCATAACTATATACTATTTTTTTAATATATTATAAAATAAATGTTAATTTATTCCATATTATTCATCTATCATAAGCATAGTATAATATTATTTATAGTGCATCACATAGCTAATTAAATGTTAATACGACTTTCAAGTTGGTAGAGAAATTATTGCAATATAATGCAATATTAAATTAGTGTTAAGTGTATTTAAATAAAAAAATTATTTTTGCAGGAAAAAATTTATGTCATTTGTGACAATTTAGCATACCCTCTGTTTGATGAAAAATACAGTAAAACTCACCTCTTTTGAATTAGTAGGTATAATGTTCTCGAAATTTAAGATAAATGAACATGGGGTTTTGATTTTTTCTATTTGGTTTGATGTTGGATTTTGATAAAAAAAAAAAAAAATTAGACTTATATATATAAGTTGTGAAGTCATAAGAAAAATATTATTGATATAACCTACTTTATCATGCATGTATACATAAAACATACACATAAAACTTATTCAAAAATAAATGTTGTGTGAATTATAGCATATTAAATTCATATTAATTAAAATTTTATAAGAAAAAAAATACACACATTAGATCACTTAATACTCTTTTGCTTTTATTAATTACAATATAAGAAATTATACATAAAACAGACTTAATTAATCTTATTTTTATATAATAATAATAACCTAAGTAATATCAAAGTTGAATTAAATACTTTTATGTATGGCACGGGCCTACACACTTGTTAATTAAAAAAGTTGGGTTAGTTATATACTAAAATTAATCACCAAAATTAGTCACACGGTGCATCATAGACCCTCAATAATACATCCATTTTATTACCTTTTGTCACATGCTAACAGATTTTATTACTTAAAACAAAAACTAAAAATTTTGTCATTAAAAAAAAGTAAATTAAAATGGAATCTTAACTTTGATTTGAACCAGATTTAGTTTATTTTTATTGGCCCAATTAGAAAACTTATTTCATCTTCTTCTATCACCAAAAATAGTTCATGTCCTCCATCCTAAAATACAAAAAAAAAAGTTTATCTTGTCCGTAGTTCCTCATGTCTATAACTCGAGCCCTAACCTTGTTCATTCGGTCCACTTCAAAGATTCCTTCCCTTTAGTCGTCGACGTCGACGTCGCTATTGCCGTCGCAAATGTCGCCGTCACAGTGAATATCGCACCCCACTTCTGACCCAGACCATTCCGTTTTTAGTTTTTATAGTCATTTCTACTTTCCACTTCGTTACCCTTCGGCGCCTATTTGTCGGTGGTAGCATCTCCTCGTCGATTTTACAATCAACCTTCTTTTTCAATAGGTTAGATCTCTATATCTATGTCTCTCTTTGTATCTCTTTCTCCATGTTGATTGTTTTATTGGTGAAATTGAATAGTTATAATTTGTGTTGTAAGTATATATTTTCAAGGTTACCGACAATTTTTTCACAATAGTTTAATCCCAAATTTTATGATGGTATGGTCTTCTCCCAAAAATTTGTTATTGAAGCCTTTTAATAGTAGCAGATCCTTTAAAATGAACATGTTTAAATTTCAATTCGTTGCAACAAAAACTATAATGATAGGTAGCCATAGAAGAGTTACATTAAATATACACTCTAAATAAAATAACACTCTCACATACCAGCGCGTGTTCTCACATAAAAACTAGTCTATACTTGCACATTGTAACAACCAGGAGTATTTATTTCCATTCCAATCAATCCTTGATTTCCTCAAACCAAATCCCTAATTCTTCTCTCCAGAGTAAACATGCAATCCCCAATTCAAAAAAAATAACAGCCCAGAAAATCCAAAAATTGAAAGCAATCAGCATCCACCGGTCATAAAACCAACCAATGTTCATGGAAAGAAAAAGAGAAGGAGCCTAGAAACCCTACTCTATTTCAGAAACTGGTTCAGCAGCACCAGTAACAGGTTGAGAAGTAAGAGACTTCTCCAATTGAAGGAAGATGCTTCGTATCACGAGAAACCCCTTGCTGTGTAGTTGATTAGAATTTGCTTTGCCAATGTATGTTTTATATCTATTTGATTTTTCACTCCCTCACCATTTTTCTCTCAAGAAACTGTAATCAATCTATTGGGGATGTTATATTGTTGATGCACTAGTGGTGTTGTTAAATGATTGTGACTAAAATTAATATATGAACACGTTCATGGTAAATTTGGGGGGAAAATTAGGTCATTTCATTTTCTTTTTTTTTGGAAAACTGTTGGGAATTTTCTGATTCAATAGAATCATGTGCTACTCATTATAAATGGTGATGCATTTAACCCACACTTTTTTGGAAAAGAAAGATGATATGAGTAATGCTAATAGTAACTTCCATATTAACATATAGATGCCATGGGTGATAATCCCTTGAGTATTTTATCATTGCAAATCTCGTTTCTTATGCCCACTTTCTATTCAAGGGATTAGCTATGAAAGTTTGTTTTAATATTTATACTAAACTTGTTGTTTTGATATGTTATTTTTTTCTTAATTTGTTTGATCAACCAATAAACTTTTTTTCCCTCTTTATTACTAAATTGTACATGTTACTTTTCTTTGGCATTGCACTCTCCTCCATCCATTGATTTTTGTAATTGGCTTACTCAATTAGTTTATTGATATGTAAGATAACAGAGTTAGTTAGAATCTCAATTAGTTAGTTACAATTAGTTAACTAGAATTAGCTTTCTATGATGTATATAAGGCACACTTCTATTCTAGCAATACAACTCTTTTCTCATTTTTTTCATTTCTCTGAGTTTTGTTGCTTCATTTCTCACGCAGCTAACATGTTATCTTTAACTTGTTCATTAGTTTTTTCTGATTAAAATTAACACACACATATATATTATTATAAGCCATTTTAAACAACGTAACCATGAATCGAATTTCCTTAGTCCGAATATGCAACCGGTGAGACCGTTAACATGAAGGGACTATATTGCTTGGCACCAAATAAATTTAGGGAATAATGTATAATAAAAATAAAAAAGTTTTCAAAATTATAGATTGTTTTTTTTTGTGTGCTTATCTTGTGAATAGAAAGTGTCCTGCTATTATCATTCATTCACTGAAAAACTTGACAAATTTTCATTCGATGAATATATACTCCTGAAGGAGTTCTGATTAATTTTTTTGGAACTGATTAGCATCACTTATGTGTAGATTAAAAGAAGATGGTGATATCAAGGAACGGTAAAGGATCGAAGAGAGATACTACCAAGAAAGCAACTCCGAAGAATCTGGTAGGCCGCGCATTAAAACGGTCGACATGTTATGGAAACATGATTTTCTTTTTTTGTTAAAAATGAATAAGTATTGTAATTAGAATAAATGTCGGGCTTGAATGATCGCAAGGTATAATCTCTTTTCCTTTTTTTATGTACAGAAAACCCCACCATCTAGGTGCTCACCAACTTGCATTGCCAAAAAATGCAACAAATAAGGTGGTTGAGCATGGCTTATACATTAGATTAAAAGACCTTTCATTTAATTTGCTTGATGCTTGCTAATGGATGTTTTTATTGGTTAGTTATTTTTTCGTTAGCCGTATTGGCATTGCTACAAGTATTATTTTTTATAACTTAGATAATATTATTTTTTAATTATGGATGTTATTTAGTCCTAACTAGCTATGTTGTCTGCTTCGTCTTAATTATGTTTTTCAGTTAATAAATCAGTACAATAATAAACTTTATTATATAATATTATAACTAATTACTTAGCTACCTTCTTCAATATTTTAGAAAGAAGTGTATTGGCTGTCGAACATGAATTATTCTTAGTAGGGATGTTATTTTGAGTGTGATTTAAATCATAATTAGTATTCAACATACATTTAAGGAAGGGATGTTATTTTTACCATAGCCATGGATGTTCTTTTATCGTAGTTAAGTATGTTACGTCCTTCAAATAATATATGTCATTATCTGAAAAGGTTTTTAAAATACTTAGCAGTTCATTGTAAATTTAATCTGAAAAATTAGTTTTGAATCAATTATAAATAATTTTTTTAAAAAATAGTATATTTCAACACCTTATGTATACTTGAAGGTTAAAATTAGCATTCGCCTATTTACTGCATCTAGAGTCTAAAAGGGCATCTAAACCAGGATTTTTTTTTCAAAATATAGATTAATAAATATTTGTTAGACATTGTTAATTTTTTTGTTTTGTAATCATATTAATTTTAATTTTCTAATTTAGTCTACGTTAATTTGAATTTAATCAGATAGTTGATATATATTATTATTTAACTTATCAAATATACATTCAAGTAAATAACAACTGAAAATATTTATCTCTAACATCCACTAGCATAAATCGGAAAAATAGTTTCCATTAATTAACGCAGCAAAATTAAAACAAATCCATAATTTTTCTTTTGTATCACATGATACTAGTTCTTTTAAAAGAAAAAAATTAAAAACTAATTCTCGTCAGAATAAGCGATGGCTTAAAATTGGCTTCCACATAACTTTTCATCAAGGAGTATCCTGTTAAATGACACATACAGAAGGTTAGTTGCAACAACAACAACAATAATAATAATAATAATAAATTGCTTTCAACGCATACAAGAATAGTTTAGGGAAGTTGAAAAAAAATTACATTGGATTAAGAAGCATGGAAGGAATTCAACAACAAAGTCAATGACCCCGCTTGACCTGACACTCCATCGGAGAATAATGAAAAAGAGGATTGGCTTGCCTGGCCAAGTATGCTACATTATCGAGACCAAACTGTTCCACTGGGATGGGATCCTATCGCACCCAAATAAAAGGATTGACAGCTAACATTCTATAATTTTTTTTAAAAAAATAAAAAGGACGAGAAGAAAAGGTATTAAGTGTTTACCTCGAGTTTGGATGCCTTCTTGCGTTTGTGTGACACCTTTTTAAGCAGCTTGTCCCGTGTTGCCCCGAGCCTGGTGCTAACGGGATGACCATGTTTAACCACACGAGGTGGGCCACGCAACTCATCCATATCGACAGGGCACTCATCATGTGTAATCAAGTTGTGTCCTTCAGTGGGTGTTAAAATTGGACGGTGAGACTCCCTGTGTTCCATGAGTTTGGGGCGAGCACTTTCAATGATATCGTGCAATATAGCAGCCTCCTCTACGTTGTACACAAAATCTTGAGCAACATTGTAAAAATGAGAGCACAAACCCCGAAATATGCTCATGCTGTCATCAGAACGTCTCACATCGTGACTAGACTTGATATTCGTGTGCCTGCGACTAACATTCTTACTCCAATGGGTTAAGACGAAGTTTGAGGGCACCTCTTCTTACCGAAATTTCAGAAGTATAGAAAGTACGTGGCAGCAAAGTATACCATCGGTTTGGAACATGAAGCAGTTGCACTGAACATCTGGCCCTTGTGAACAGTACTTGACTACATACAAGCTGTACACTAACCTGCCGAATACCATCTTTTGTTGTTCAACATCAACAACTATGCTCATTCCTTGCTGTTTGATTGAGGAGATAATGCAATCAGCCCTCTTGATAAACTGTTCTTGAACCGCCTTAAACTTTAAATTGGTGTACTTTCTCTGGAACTGCTTCTCTATGGGAGAGTTCGAAACACACGTGAGAGAACCCCTCAGATCAGCAGCATCAGATTCAAGCTCTTTCTGCTCCTTGTCCTTAAGACAGTTCTGGAACTGACAAACAAATTGTATAAGAGAGCTCTTACTGTTTAAGTACTTGTCGAAAAATGCATGCATGCTCTCACTGCGCTGTGTACTCCGCATGCCAGCCCAGAACTCTTCTTGAAAAAATATGGGCACCCACATGTGCCGGTCAACGTATAAATTTGCATATTAAAAATAACATACGGATGTTCATCAAATTAACAATCTAATGAAAAAACAACATACTCTAAATGATCAAAAAAGCATCTTCTTGTTAAATTAGCATAACATCCTACGTATTTGAATTTAAAAAAAGGAAAAAAAATAGCTTATAACAATGTTGGCGATATATTTACCTTTTAGCTAGCTACACTCTTGAAGTTCAAACTCTTGGATGAAAAGATTCCACTCTTTCTCAAATGAATCATTTGACCTGGATTCCCATACAATCTTCTTCATCTGAGTGCTAATCTCCTCATATCGACGATACCTAATCATCTTTTGTGGTATCTTCTTCAATATATGTCATATGCACCATCTATGTCGTGTTTCTGGCAACGTCGACTCCAAAGTTGTACGCATCTGAAGGCATTGGTCGGTAACGATGCAAGATGGTGGTTTTCCCATGCACTTCACCCAACTACGGAATAGCCATTCAAATGAACTGCTTTCCTCATTTCGGAGCAATGCGCATCCAAGAAGCGTAGACATACCGTGATGGTTAACACCTACAAATGACCCAAATGGCATGTCGTATTTGGAAGATGAATGGGAACAAGAATAATGCTTGTTAAAAAAATTATAAATCCACAATGAAAACCCAAATAAAGAAACACATACCTGTTTGTCTTGTAGGTGGTGTCGAAGGATACCACGTCAACAAAATATTCTCATGCAGCTCTAGAACGAGCATCAGCCCAGAAGATATTTTTTAAGTTATGGTTCTCATCAACATCTATTCGAAAAAAAATTGGGGTTGTTCTGCTTTATGCGGAAAAAGTACTCCACCAACTCCCTTGGATTAGACTCATCTCCACCGATTCGAAAATTACGACTGATGTAGTTCCGAACATCCCTCTTGGTAAAACTAAGGTTAGATGGCCCGCCAGCAGCATCGGCAAGCACTTGGTATGTCTTGCTAGGTCTTGTGCCTGCTTGATCATTCTGTTCAATAACATCCTTCGCGTGCATACTCAGCTCTCGATTTACCAGTAATAGGCCTGCAAGATGTGGAACCAGAGGGTGTGTGTGTGAGTTCCAAGCTCTTAATACTCCACTTACCAGTATCCCTATCCAGTACTACGTAACATCGGCCCTTGTAATTTGCGGATGTAACTGGTTTCCTTTTCTTGGGTGCATTAACCCGTGATTGATGATATCCATCTTTGTTGCAATGATATAGTTGATCAACTAGGACCCTTATGCCATCTATTAGTGGTCCTTATTTTAGGGACAAAACCCAACCTCGATGCAAACTGGCAATAAAATTTGCGTGCCTCTTTTAATGTGCCAAATCGCAATCCATCCCAGTCCTCCAACTTGACGATGTTTGTTCTTGGATCACCTTTGAAATATAAATTAGAAAAATAACATATTTAAAAAAATATGAGAAAAAATAAGCAAAATAAAATAATATGATCGATGACAAATAACATTTACATAAAATATATTAAAAAGATATAAGAATTTTAAAAGACATATGAGGTTGTGATAATTGTTAAAATATATCAAATAGTTAACATTTTTTAATGAACATCTAGTATGTTTAAAAATTTATATTTTGTCTAATTACTTAAATATAAAAAATTCAAACACTTACATTTACTGTTATTGGTAACATTATATTTGGGATTAATAGTAATTATAGAAAATACCTACGACAATGAGTAAATTATGTTCGTGGAATTTTAAATCGAAAAAAATATAAAAAGTAAATTAAAATACCAGCTAAACATACGTCATTCAAGTTGCTATTTTCGTCTTTGCTTTCAGAACTATGTTGACTGATAACATCCTCATTACAAAAGTCTGATGCATATGCAGGATTATCTGCTTATCGTAAGGCATCAAATTAAGATCAAAATCAAACTCTATTCAAGAAAAAAAATTGACTCGCAGTCGATTTTCGAAAAAGGTTCAATAGAAAGAACTTTTCTAATGAGAAGTGTCTACAAGGTTTGATGTTATTATGCAACTGAATTTATATAGCTAAAAAAATTTGAAAAAAAAGATAAAACAAATCACATGAAATCATCAAATAAGTAAATGGAATATATTAATAATAATGATAATAAAGTGCTGCAACACCGTTTCTATTCAATGAAATTATAAAAGAAATAAATCAAATTAAAATTGGAGATCAAAAGGATTTGCTATAAATGTGTCAAAATAAAACTGCCAATGTATTAATCATGCAATTATAACACATATTCCCAAAAATCAAAATTCAAAAACGGTTGAATGCGTGAACCAACATTAAAGAGGCAGAGGCACGTCCCTATGTATAAGGAGAGAGAATATAAAATAATAAATGGAAGTTAAAAAATGTAACTAATAGTAGTCTATTGTCATTTTCTAATGTCTACCAAACATTTTTCGTATTTAAAGTTATGCCCTTTTCAACCAATACTATAACTTTACAAGAGGGTAGGATTAATAATATCATCATTCACATCAACACTATCAAGCAAGGAATAACCTCATTAAAGAAATCTTTTGTTAATACCTGTAGACTATAGTAAATTAAGTCATAGTTTGAATTTCTAGGAATGCCCTTTGTCATCAAAGTTGGGAATGAACATTATTTTTTTTTCCTTAAATATCATTCAGACTATATTAGAGAAATTTAGGCCTTTGATTTCTTCCATTTGTTTTCACTAGCTGGTTGATTTCTTTGCGCATTTGGTGTACAAAATTTGTTTATCTAAGTCAGCCTAACAATATTGGTTTTTTAGTTGTGAATGTAGTGTTGTGTTTGTGAGATGACTGAAGAAACTCCTTTTATGCATAGTGAATGGACTGCTTGTGAGGTATGATGTAATTAGTTGTTGTTTTTGAGTTTTTAAAAATTGGTTTATTTTGGTAGTAATAGTTTTATTTTAATATCGGTATTTGTAAGAATCATGTATAATGGGGACTTTGATTACTATGTATATACTTTACAGAACCCTTCTTGCAGATGATGTCAATGATGAAGATTTTTTATGTGAATAGTTTACAAACTCTAAAGATGTTAGATTTTCACAGAATTGGATTTGATGAAGCAATTAGGTACCAATTTGCTGATTTGGATGTGGCATATGAATTCTACAATTCCCACGGAAAGATGAATGGTTTTGGGATGCGCAAGGATAACATCCGACGTAATAAAAAGAATGCAATAATATCACATATCTTTGTTTGCTGTAGAGAAGGCATGCGTGAGGCAAAACATTTGGTGAAATCTAACAGAAAAAAGGAGCCGAAGCCATTAACACGATGCGATTAACGAGCCCAAATGCGGGTTTATATTGATGATGAAAATTAAGCAACGTTGGTTTGTATCTTTCTTGGAGGACAACCATAACCACGATCTTCTTAGCCTTAAGTTTTATGGAATGTTGAGGTCACACCGAAAAATGGAGGAGGTTGATGTGGAGAACATGAAAAGCATGAGAGGTGCGGGTATAAATATAAGTGTCCATTGGTGATGTTTTCAGGAGTTAATCATCATTTGCAGAGCGTTGTATTCGCTACTACATTTATTTCCGATGAAAGTGTTGGAACATATATAGGGTGTCAGACTGATTGGGGAATAAAAACCCTCCCATTAGCTGCATGATGTACCCCCGTGTGTACCGTTCGAGCTACTGTGGAGTCGGGTTATTCCCTAAATCCTTGCACACAACTGTCTTGAACCAAGAAATGTTCACAACCCAACCATGTCTCACGTCAACACCTGAAACATGCCCAAATGCCTCCTGCCACATCTCAAGTATGCCTCGGCCTTGGTGATGCCTTTCCCAATCACTAAGACAATCACTAATAGGGTCCCTATTAATTGGGAGCCTGAGCTGGTATGACACGTCCTTAGGAGTGATGGTCATCTCTCCACCTGGCAGGTGAAAAGTATGAGACTCCGGTCGTTATCTCTCCAGCAAGGTCAAAGCAAGTGCCCAATCATGATCGAATGGGAGTAAGTACACCACGTGACCGAAACCAGCAATATCGAAGTACTCCTAGCTCTGTCATCCAGACGGGGCAATATCAATCGGCGGCTGTGTAAGACCCTATCCGGCTGCACCACCGAATATTTAGTAGATTATTAAATAAAACTTTAAAAACTTGGAAAATTATTAACAAATTAGAAAAAACGTAACATACATACCAACTGCTAAAGTCTGTAAGCTATGTGCTTCTCTGCATTTAAACGGTACATAAACTCCGCATATCCGAGAAACAGGTTCGCCATAACAATATAATATATGTATTAAAAATAAAGTTACATGAATTATTACATTATGTATACATAGTTACTAATGACAAATTAATTTAAATTAAATTAAACTAATAAAAATATAAAAGTATACTAAGATGTTCTTTTTATAACTTGAATCATAGTTACTAATGACAAATTAATTTAAATTAAATTAAACTAATAAAATATATAAAAGTATACTAACGTGTTCTTTTGATATCTTGAAATTAAAATATGTTGTTAATAATGGTGAAGTTAAACATATTGACGCATATACATCTATAACAATATATAATAGTAAAACATGTGGTTTGGTGTTCAAATTTCACTTCCAAAAATACCCCTCTAATTAACCCATTATTATTCTTTAGTTTCTTTCCGTAAACTCTTTCACTACACTTCACAATAACCTCTGTCAGTTAATTCTGCACTCATCTACTCCATTGTCTATCCATCTACTACGTTTTCTCATTTAATCTTTTAATTTTTCAACCTTAACTACAACTGCTCCTTCTCTATAAATAATTTCCTGGAGAAACTTATTTACGGTCTCATTCCAAACTTCTCTTTGTTTTTTTTCTTTTGTAACATTCCAAAAATACTGCAAAGAATATTGATTCATGGAATGGCACATGGCAGTAGGATCTATTTAATAGGAGGAATCAATAGATGACATGTTCAAAAGATCATTTATATCTACACATTTCATCATTGTTAACCATTCTTGTTAACTAGAACTTGGTATTATTATCATATTTGACTTCTGCCTTTCTTTTTTTTGAAATTTTTCTTTATATTTTTTTTAAATTTTAAATCTTTTAGTTCAATAACCTCTGTCAGTTAGTTCTCCACTCATCTACTCCATTGTGTATCCATCTACAACGTACTCTCATTTTGTCTTTCAATTTTTCAACCTTAACTACAACTACTCCTTGTTTACAAATAATTAGCTGAAGAAACTTATTTACTGTCTTATTCCAAACTTCTTTTGGCTTTTTTTTCTTCCATATGACATTTCAAAATACTGCAAAGAAAATGGATTCATGGAATGACACACAGATCTATTTAACAGAGGAATCAATAGAAGAACTATTCAAAAGATCATTTACATATACACGTTTCATCATTGTTAACCATTTTTGTTAACTAGAACTTAGTATTATTATCATATTTAACTTTCTGTCTTTCTTTTTTTCTCTGAAAATTTTCTTTATATTTTTAAATATTCTAAACCTTTTAGTTGGTGATTTAGAATTCTATCTTTTTAAGGAAAAAAAATTAAAACATATTCAAATTAAAAACAAATTACATGTAAAAAAAATTAATTCTATTTAACCAAATGAAAAATAAATTTGTAAAAAATTAAAAATAATTATAAGTACTCATACTGAGTAATAAATAATAATTTTGTGTACTATACTATTAAACATACATTGAAAGTACAGAATTTTGTATGGCAATGGGGGATTTTGGTGTCCAAATTTGACTTCCAATATTATCCCCAATTATGTCATTATTGTACCTCACTTTCTTTCTGTAATCTTCTCCACTACTCTTCAGAATAACTCCACTTATTTAAATTCCCAATTCTGTTATTTTTTCTCCAATATCAAATTCCAAAATACTGAAAAGAATATTGATTCATGGAATGACACATGGCAGGTATGTCATCTAATGGAATAGATCAATAAAGGACCTGTTCCAAAGAAAGCACAACGCCTTTCAGTAGAGTTAAGAAATCTAGCCGGAAGAGATCTATTTAACAGAAGGAATCAATAGAAGACATATTCAAAAGATCATTTACGTCTATACATTTTACCATTGTTAACTAAGACTTGGTATTATTACCGAATTCTGACTTTTGGCTATCTTTTCTCTAAAACTTTTTCTTTATGTATTTTTAAAAAATATATATTCTAGGCCTTTTAGATTGTTCTTTATATTTATACTCTTTTTAAATAAAAAATTAATTAAAACATATTTAAAGTCTAAAAGATAATATTTTGAAACAAATTACATATTAGTGCAAAAAATCTATGCATGCTAAAAGTTTATATAAAATACCAAGAGAATCAGAATAGATAAATCAGAATGATGAAACCGAATAGCATTTGAATACATCGGTTTTTTTTTTTTTAATTTTTATAAAACATAACATGTAATCAAAACTTTGTTTACTCTCCTTAGCCGAAAATACATTATAACCATTAGTTAGTTCTTACTTTATGTATACTATTTTGGAGGACGATAGCCAGATATTTATTACGTGTTATTTTAGACGTACTTTTGCAAAAAAATCGTTTGCTTCAAGTACAAGTATGATAAACGTGATAAATATTGATTACATTATGAATTGAAAGACCGAAGAAAGTATTGACTGAAATATACATAATTATCAACTGAAAATTAATAGAAAAAGTGACTGAATAGGCACGGCAGTGCCTTTAAAGCCGCTAGTAATAACTTAAATTTATCTAGTCTATAATAATAAAAAATAATAAAAATTACAAAAATATAACAACATTTTCTCCCTATAAATTTAAATTATTCTATTACAGAGTAATAAAAAAATTAGAATAATTTATCTAAGGTAAAATTAAACTAAGTTAATAATTAATATATTCTAACTAATTCTAACTTATAATAAACTATTTGACATACCCTATATTAAACTAATTAATATATGTCTAACTAATTCTAATTTACAATAAATTATTTGACATACCTTACATTAAATTAATTAACATTTTTTTAAATAATTCTAATTTACAATAAATTATTTGATATACGCTACACTGAACTAATTAACATATTTCTAACTAATTCTAATTTACAATAAATTATTTTACATACCTACATTAAACTAATTAACAAATAAATAATAACTTAAATTAAATTAAATTAAATATAATTAATTAATAAATAAATTTAACTAACTATTAAAAACTAGTTAACATAAGGAAGGGGGTTTGACATGACCACATCCCCTTCTGCATATATGCCGTCCCAAAATTCGAATCTGAGACAATTCAAGCCACTTACTACTTGCGCTAGGGGATGTGGTTAAAAATTAATTAACATATAAGTAATTACTAAATTTATCTATTATATAATATTAAAGGAAAATTATCCGGTATGACATGCCAAAGCAGTGTAAGACTCTACGACAAGTAGGAAGGGGTGAACCTATTTTGTTTTGTCCTATAATGAGATAGTAGTTTACATTTTTACATCTTTTTCTTTAATGAGATTTTACCAATGAACAGTGTTATGGAACCAACATTAGAGCCCCAATAATTAAGTTATCATCCAAAATTTATATGAGATATCATCCATAATATGTGTTAGCTTCCTATTGGTTATAATGTGTTGGTCCCTAGTTTTTTTTTTTACCAAAATAATTAGCTTATTTATAGTTGGCATCGTTAAGTATGCTAGCCCAAATTGAATTTAACCCTAACCAGCTAAAATAAAAAAGTAATAATATTTTTTTTTTTATTTTTTTAATTGTATGAATTTACTGTCTAGGTATTTCTTTCTTCTCTTTCGTTATTCTTCCTCTTCATCTAGGGTTCTTCCGCCGCCCAGAGCTCATGAGCTCGTGCTACAGGTGGTGGTGCTGCTTGGTTCTCGTATTCCTCTCCATCCAAATTCGCGGTTTAGAGTTATTCTGGCGTCGAGTGCTCGTTGATAAGGTGTCGTCGGTGGTTTCTGCTCTTCCATTACAGTGCATATTTGAGTCGGTAGCGGCACACTTAAGTCATCGTTTCTGTTCTTGGTTTGGGGAAGTGGCCAAGAGCATCATTGAGTTTTTTATTTCATTCTGATGGGAATTAATTCTAGGTTGGTGAAATCATTGTTGTTGTTTACTATTGTTTTGTTACTGCAGAAATATATTGTCTATAACCCTCTTCTTTATGCATGTGCAAATAGTTGTCATTATTTTTTATGTGTGCTTGTCCTCGTATTCTATGATAAAAGTTGAGAATTACTTAATTAGTGATTATTAATGCTGCAAAATTACCAGGTGTATATTATTGTAAGTTAAAATTTTTCAAATGAAATGATCTAAGAGGGGGTATGCCAAAATAGACTTCATTAGAATTGTTGAGAGTTTAGTTATGACAGATAAATTGAAACACTGAAAAAATTTACTTTTCAACAAAACAAAGAAGGGTTCTTGATGTAGCAAGCTCATATTCAATTTCCAAAGTCAATAGACAAAAACACATTTCCCATACAAGTTACAAAGAGATTCTAAATTAATTCCCAAAATAAGTGTCAATTCTAAGTTCTAAAGATAGTCTAATTAAGTCTTGAATAGTTCATTGAGATTCAGATATTTTAAAAAATGGGAATCCCCAATTCTTTCTATCTGTCAATGAGTAAAACAAGTTACATTTAATATTACACAACAAGCATATTTAGCCACTATAATGCAAGCTACTGGATTTCTAGCAAACATTTCAGTTATAAAGTGGAGAGAGGGGGATTTGGTGGTGTTGGGAAAGAAATGAGAGTGTTTTTCTTGAACATGTGTGAATTAAAAAACAAAAAATTAAGTAGAGCAATTTTAATTTCTTATAATAAGAGATGAGGTAAATTTATAATTACTTTTGGAAAGGTTATCGGTGCCCGTGCTTTAGAGAGGGTCACTGAATCCTTTGCCTTGAATGTAATCACCATTCTTTTGTTTTTGTTGCTGGTCCCTTTTTTATTTTCATTTTTATGGAGTAAGTTATGGTTATGGTTAGAATGTAATTACCATTATTGTGTTATTATTGTTGTTCCTTTATTTTTATTTTATTTTGATGGAGTATGTTATGCTTACGGATGAAAATGTAATTACCATTCTTGTATTATGGTTGCTGGTCCTTTTTTTTCCGTTTTGATAGAGTGATTTTTGCCTATGGATAGAATGTAATTACCAATCTTTTGTTATTGTTGCTTGTGATTTTTTTTTCATTTTGATGGAGTAAGTTATGTTAATGGATAGATTCTAATTATCTTTCTTGTGTTGTTGTTGGTCTTAATTTTTTTTATTTTTTCATTTTGGTGGAGTAAGTTATACTTATGTATGGGGGTCACTTTCATGGTGCACTTTCATTATTAGGTGAAATATGTAGGTAATCAAGAATGCTTTGTATCCAAATTAAAGAAGTTAGTATTTTTAGACTTGGGCATAAGTAGATTATTAGGCCTATTTTCTCACAGTAGGGTGGGGCCTTTTGATCTCCTCCTTCCCATTATGATCTCTTTAAGCTTCTACTTCAAATATATATATGGCATGGAGTGATTAAAACTACTTATTGTGGCAGTGGTATTGTGTAACATATGAATTATTACAGCGTCTTTCTATTTTTTCTTTTGGAATAAGCTAGATTATAAGAGATGGTTAACACTTGAAGAAAACCCAATATCTTGTATGCTTGTTTGTTTTTTCTTTTCCTTCTAAGTTTACGTATTGTAACAATGTTGTTGCTAATTTGGTAAAGTCTATAATTTCTTAGTTATGACAACATTTTTGGCCAATAGTTCCATTTAAAGTCTATCATTTCTTAGTTTTGAGAGAGTACTTCCTTTATCTTTTAACTAAGTACTGTTTATTAGATTAGCTAAAACTTTTTATTCCTTGTAAAAATAATATAAGTTAATTTTCTACTTTTATAGATGTTCATTTAAGGTGCGGTCTGTTTGAAATGTGATGTATTACTGATAGGTTGTTTGTATTCTTATCTTTTATAGATTATTATTACCTTATTAGTTTTGGTGTGAGTTAGTTTTGGTGTTGTCTCAATTTCTATTATTCTGATGTGTTGTGTTAGGCCTTGGTTTAGTTGTTATCTTGTGTATATAAGGCTTTATTAGCTTAAGTGTTATTGAGTTTAGTTTATTCATTTACTGTCTCTAATTCAAGAATATTCATGTATGCTTTGAGTTCTTTCTTCTGTGCCATTGCATAGTTTAATCAGCAGTTTTACTTAATATTGAAGTTGTTTCTATGTTGACTGTTTTTTGGTTTATCCTTGAATATTTTGCAATTTGAGATTTTTAATGGAGGGTGAAAACGGGTCAGAAGCTTTAGGCCAAGGTAGCAAAGAGGTAGGCGGGTTAGGGCTGATGCTAATTTGGGTCACGAGGCTGGCAACAGAAAAACGAAGGATGGATTTGAGTTACCTGATGGGTATCTTTCAAGCTTTCGAGGAGTAGTTTGTTTGGGTGAGGCAGACATAATGATGATGGAGTTGGGCAGCCCAGAAGTTTCGTATGAGTTCTACCGGGCATATGCCAAATGCAATGGGTTTGGGGTAATGAAGGAGGACTCAAGAAGGGATGTGAATGGTGAGCTCGTTTGGTATAGGTTCTTCTGTAATAGAGCTGGTCTTAGGGAAAAGAGGCATTATGAAAGAGTGGATCGGAAGAGGGCGCATCGGTCAGAGACCCACACAAATTGTGATGCCAAACTCTCCATATATCTTGACAGAGATGAGGAAGTTTGGCGTGTGAGAAAAGTTGTGCTTAGACACAACCATGATCTAACCCCTTTGTCGATGGTACATATGATTCCAAGCCATCGAGATATAGGGGATGGGGCGAAGGCGAACATAAAGGGAATGCATGGAGAGGGTGTTGCTACTTCGAAGATTGTTGGATACATGGCAAGGATGGCAGGGAGCTAGAATAATCTTGGATTTTCAAAAAAGGACACTTATAACTTTGTGGATAGGGATCGACATGCTAGCATTGCAGATGGGGATGCCAATGCTATGATAGTTTATCTTGAGGGACAAGCGGGTGCAGATCCGATGGCTGAGGCACGCTTCTTGCAGACTAAGTTGGGAACCTTGGGAAATCTATTTTCGGCGGATGGACCGAGTAGGGTAGATTATCAGCATTTTGGAGATGTTGTCGCATTTGATTCAACATACTAGAAAAATAAATATAAGCGAACGTTGGTAATTTTCTGGGGAATAAACAATCACAAGTAAACATGCGTCTTTGGTTTTGGAATATTAGAGGACGATAGAGCGGAGTCATACAAGTGGTTGTTGGAGAATATGTTGGATGTGATGTGTAACAAGAAACCAAGTGTTGTGGTTACCAACGGGGACAAAGCCATGAGTGAGGCGATAAGGGAAGTTTTGCCTGAGGCGACTCATCGACTATGTGCTTGGCACATACAGAAGAATGTTACCACTAATCCGAAGGTATCTGAGCTGCGATGTCCTTTCAACCGTTGGCTTTACGCTGACATATCTGTTGAGGAATTCGAGGCTGAGTTGGCAGAAGCATTTGTGGATTTTGGGCTGTGTGATAGTATGTGGGCTAGCCAGATGTATGAAAAGAGGCATATGTGGGCAAATGCATCCTTGAGAGATAAGTTTTGCAGGTTTTAGGACGACTTCCCGGTGTGAGGGCATCAACTCGTATGTCAAGAAGCTTACCTCTTCTAGGACCACCCTAGTGGAACTAGGGCAAGACCTTGAAATGCCCCTTCGTGAATACCGCAACAACGAGCTTGCTGCACAGTTCAACTCTATCAACGGATTTCTTGTGCTCACCACGTGCTTGCAGGAGATTGAGCGTTGTGCAGCAAAGCTATACACCAAGGAGGTATTCCAGGATGTAAGAAAACAGTTCAGATTGAACTAGTTGGGGCGTTGAATTTCATTGGGAAGAATAGGTATTCCACTGTAATGGTGTATGATTTGGAGGATTATTGGGCTCCGGGGGTTGTGTGCAGGACGGCATATGATAGGTCTTGTAGCAGGATCGATTGCCAATGCAATCATTAGTAGAGGCATGGGTATCCATGTTCCCACATGTTCTTTGTGATGAGGCACAAGCATGTGGTTGAGATCCCGAATAGGCTTATTCTTCGGAGGTGGTGTATTGATGCAAAGGCTGTTGGAAACTATGGCGAGCGAAATGATGAGGATAATCGTCGCCTTACTGTTATACGGCAGGGAGCACTCCATGTTGTCGCTCAGTGGGTTAGTCACATTGGAGCTCAAAGTGATGCATTATTCAGGAAAGCTATGGTAGGCTTAATGAATCTCAGTCGAGAAATGGAGGCTGTGCGCAGAGGACAGAATGACCTTGGCTTAGATGAAGGCGTCGATCGTCCAGAGGTATTAGATCCTGAGGTTGCAAAGACTAAGGGTGCGCCACGACAAGGGAAGAAAGGTGTAAAGCAGCGAAGATGCAAGCGCTGCGACGATATCAGTCACAACAAGCGGAGCTGCCCCATGGGAAAAGATCCTCGCAAAAAGAAGTCTAAGCATGGTCTGTCTAATGAGGTATGCACAAGTATTTCTTTTAGCAGTTAGTAATTATCATTAGAAGCAATGATAGTTAATAATGACTGTTGATTATTCCTGGATGAGGTAGCATTAGTAATTTACCATAATAATATTTGCTGCTATTTGGGTGCTGTGGAACACTAGACATAATCTTATCTTTAGAAATGAAGCACCAAGATTAGAGGATATGAAATGCAAAATTATGGATTTAAAGAATTGTTGGTAGGAAGAAAGCAAAATAAAGGCAGGAAAAAGGCCAAATGAGTGCAACAATATAATATATTGATAATATTTGGAAATTGCTTAAAGTATTTGCTCCTACTTAAAGTATTTGTACTATATGTTCTTATTGTACCTTATTTCTTTGATGGCAGGTACTGAATGATGAAAGTTGTGATCAGTCGAACAATTGTGAATGAGGGTTTATGCCGCGGGTTACTTGACTGGTGGTCTTGTTGACTAACTTATAGGATTTAGTGCTGCGGAATTTTTTTAATGTTTTCTTGATACTATACAGGAACTTTTTTTGTGAAATGGAACTTTGTTTGAGTTATTTGTTCAAATTAATTTCTTTTTATCAGGGATTTTGGCTACATACTTTTGTTTATTCAATAATGGATCATGATGAGAATTTTTGAATCAAATCCCAATAAGGGTGTTATTATGCGAAGGAGACCCCAGCATACAGTGAAAATGTTGATGACATTGCATGGGAACTGTACATTTGTCGGACATCAGATTGAAAAAACAGTAAGCTCAGTTACAAATGATCTTTATAGCCCCCCTTTTCCATTTATCATCGAAGGTACAGATACCATTCCCAGTTGACCACTTGCACAACCAATGTGACTTCTTGCAATCAATGGAGAGGCTTGGACTAGGGGAACCAGTTTTTTCCACAGTTCTCTTTTGACACTTCTTGCTCCTCGCAGCAGCGCTTACTTTCTTGTCTCACACTTTGATTGCTAATTCTTCAACCTCTTTTGACTTTGGATTGTGCGGCCCAATGACAAGGTCCAAAGCTAACCTCATAAGAGTTTGCATGTTCACCTAATTAAAAATGAATACAACACAAACACAAATGCGATCAGGAAATTGTTGGGACTAATGAAAATACTTGTTTATGTAACTTTGTCCAAAAGAGTGAGCCATATAGGGATAGCATATATATACCTCTACCAAATAGTCCTCCCACACATAAGACATAAGCTGCCATTGCGCAACCCATACTCCACAGTTGTTCCTTTCAAACATAAATAATATCGATTAATGAGGATCACTTAATAATATCATACGGATAAAAAATTGAATGAAAACAAAAATCTGAAAAAAGAAGAAATATAACGCTTACGATCCCTCTTCCTGTTGCGGCACTTCCGGCATAAGAATCCCAAAGTCGGAGCATTTGAGCTTTGGGGTGTCATGAGAACGAAAGAATCGGCAATCATCAAGGATAGCTTCCATGAAATAGCCCTAAAAAATAAATTTTATTTGTTTCAATTTACCTTGTAAGATACTAATCTCACATATTTTTCTAATATTAAAGTGACAAAAAATAAGGAACTTAAATTAACATACGTACCGGCCACTTCATTTTTTTCATATTTGCAGCTTGTTCACCGTTATTCTTCGAAGAGTCAAGATATATCATTTTGCTGTTCTGAAAATCCATTACCATAAGAAACCAGTGTCTGTTCCTATGTATCGGGATAAAAACCTGCACAACAAGACTTGTGACTCAAACAGTTTGCATTGGAATATATATATCCTATCCACTTCCTGAGAATGGGGATACTCATTATCTTTGTGCAATCCTCGACTTTGCCCATGTACCTCATCATGAAATAATCAATTGTGTCTGCGTCCCATTCGTCGGGCACAAGGGCCATGCGCTACATAGTCAAAATTCAACCACTTTACAATTGTCAAGTATAATTATAAAATACTCCCACGTTAAGAATATAGCTATTGAAATGTATAGACTAACCGCGAAAATCGTTGGCAAATACCAACGTAGTCCCCTTGGGCCATGAGATAATTTTCCAGCAACTGCATTCAAAATCCGCGGCAACGAATATATAACATATAAAAACATTTAATTGGTGTGGCCTGTATGTCGCTTTAGGATAACATAGTTACCTCTTCCTGAACTTCCTCTCCTGGTGCAAGAGTCAACAGAGCTTCTCGATTGACAAAGCAATGCTCATCTGATATTAGGATCTCGCTGACAATAGTGGAAGTGCAAACCAAATACAATGCAATTATGGGTTATCAAAACTATTTTAATTAAAAAAAGGCATACTAAACTATTCCAAATACTTGTATAATGGGTTTTTAGACTTCATCCTTAGACAATAGTGAAGCAATATACCCTACCTATTGAGTTCGTTCGACTAGTCAATTTGTACTATAATATTCTTAAAAAATATAAATATCACTGTTACCATACATATAAGATATAAATATCTCACATGACCTCTAGAAAAAAAAATATTTTTCATAATCCATTATTATGCCCAATAATCCTAACTAATAATTACACAGCAGAACCATACCTCTTGAGTTCATCCTTTGCAAATATCTAGGCTGCAACAGTTAGTTCACTTCCAGAGAAATGCATATTCCCAGGAGGCCTCCATATGAGATTTAGGCACTGCACGGAGAAACACAAGACACATAGCCATCATCTTTTTTAAAATCATAGTTCCCCCTATATATATATATACATCTCTGTTAGGCAATAACATAACCAATTTTGCACACTTACCCTGGGCATCTCCATTCCAGTACGGTAAGCATTATGACTGTTATATGTAAAAGGTGATTGATGCGTGTGCATCTTAGGTTGTTTTTAGCTTCAATTCCTCTTTAATTATATGATTATTCTTGTGATTTATACTCTCAAATTGTCAATCAAACAAACTTAATGTTCTTTTGAGTTTTGTTTATGTTTATAGAGTGTTTCACAAAGGATTTTAGGTGATTAAAGATCAAAACAAAGAGGATTTGAAGATGGAAGAACGAAGCAGAGAAGAATAAGAGAAAATTTCTAAGTTCCAAGCTCCACGTTATACGTGGCCACTCCACGTCATACGTGGTGATTAATCTCTCAAAAGGCAGAATTGGACAGAGGCACCACGTAGTACGCCAAACCACCACGTCATACGTGAGAATTAAAATCCAAACTTCCGCAATTTGACAGAGACCCCACGTTATACGTGAGCTATTGGAAGCAAGTGGCACAAATTGACAGAGACCCCACGTATAACGTGGGGGTGATGGCGTCATACGTGGGTATTTGGCGTTTATAAGCAGAACTTGGCAGTGACCCCACGTTATACATAGGAGTCACACGTTATACGTGAAGAGCAAATTGTTGCAACGTCCAGTTTTAACTAAGGCCAATCCAATCCAAGTTGTTAGGCATCAATTACACTCATCAATCAAGGGCATAAT
>JASCZI010030453.1:0-20090 GCA_036250425.1 Stylosanthes scabra | reverse complement strand
TTTTAAGTTTTAGTTTTTATTATGCAAGGCTAAACTACTCCATTGTTAAGGGTGAGGAGCTCTGTTCACCCAGCATGAGGTAGTCACTATGTACATTCGTTTATTAGTTCATTGGGGTATTTTCAGTTATCTTCTATGTATGATTTAATTTTCTGTTCTTCATCCCAATAGTTTAGAATCACTGAGAGGTGTTCTTAACTTGTCTAGGGCTAGATTAATTAGATTGAGAGATCTATTAGTTTATGCTAGCTGGAAATTGAATCACATAATCAATTAAGTCTAACTAGAGATAGTCAAGTTAATTGTTATGCAACTAAAATTCTGTGGGTTAAAATTGGATTAGAACTAGTTTGGATAGAATGATATTTAATCTAATCTAGGATCACTTTTGAGACTCATAAGGATTAGAATCTGATTTGGATCTTCACCTATTTATTTGATTGATTGACTAAGAGATTAGCTTTTGATTAAGTAGATAGAAACTAAGTTACTAAGAGATTAGGGCTTAGTTACACTAGATTCGTTGTACTTGATAACTGAGAACCTAGAATTGGTATTCGAATGTATGCATTGACCCTCAAGGGAAAAATATCTCCGAAGCTCTTAACATCCCATTCCATTAATTCAATCTCAAGTAATTTTCTGTTCTCTGTTTTCTTATTGTTTTCGAGTTATATATACTATTCTCTTCAAGTTTTATTTTGATCTGATTAGAATAATTAGAAGATAGTGTTGCTTGGTCCTTTATTCCTCGTGGGAACGATACCCACTTCACCGTGGTATTACTTGTACGATTTGGTGCACTTGCCGAGATCGGAGTGTATCAGTGATCCAATGCCATCCCAATGGATTATAGTCTCCTCCTTGGCTTCAGCTTCTACATCAACGAAATCTAACTTCCTCTGTGATATTAAAGTGACAAAAGAAAAATTACATATACAAATATACACACAGTTATCCTCAACATATATAAACACATTGTGGACCAGAGTTTTGCACAAAAAGATGTTACCTTCATATTTGAAACAGCATCAACATAGCATGTGCTCGACTTTGGCTTCCTTTCTGGCTTGTTCTTTGAAGTGACACCTTTTTTTTTTTTGTAATCTTGAACTCCTTGTCGTCAATCTCTCGATGTATAATTTGCGTCTCCAAGTCCAGGTTCCCACAAGAAGGATTATCCCCTGGCTTCAATGTTCCTCATTACAGGGCCTTTGTGTTTCGGAGGATTGTTGGAGAAAAATTCATTGCACTGCCAGCTAAACCATTCTAAGCGGCGCATGCCATCAACGTTTTTATTGCTTGCCCATGATCGATGCTTGTCTCTACTAATTTCTTAATCTCCTTGTTTTGATTCTTCAGCTCAGAGCGGGTCCGCTCGCTTTCCGCAATGACACTCGAATGTACAAAAATGTCAAACAGAAATAATGAGTAGACAATCAAGTTTTTTTTAAAATGCAGATAATAAAGATATTATTAATTGCGCTTTAAATAAAAAACTGTTACCAACCTGTTGGATCATGCTCAACATTTTTATCATGGGATCATACTCGTTTCCGGCGTCATCAATCTCCGTCACCACCACACTGAACACGCCAAAAAAAAAATACAATGAGAATAACAATCTTCAACATACATTCAAAACTGAGACGAGAGATAAGAGAACCAGCTCAATACTCATCGTTGGACAGAACAGCCGCCAGCGTCCATGGACTTGGTTTTTTGCGACGAGTCCTTTCCGGAAGACCTTTTCTCATCCATCACCTATACTTTGCAACTTATGCAACTTCAGTGCTATGTGACTTATACTTCAAATTGGAGTTTCCAGGATACTTCAATTCGACGCTTAGTGTTAATCATTTATACCCATCTCATTCTTGAAAATAAAATGGAACACACAACACATAAGGGCAAATGAGTAAATAAACAACAGCCCGCCTAAGAATACAAAACATTTATCATTACTCTTCTGTTGGTTACTCTTGATTGCAAATTTTATTTTTAATTTCAAATCAATTTTCTATTGCATTGGATAACTAAACTACTTAAAGAACACACAAATAAGACGCAAATTTTAAGTCATTACCACAACTCCTGCCAAAAAATTAAGTACTTAACCCAAAGAAAAAGCGCTTCAGTCTGATCTAAGAAGATATTAATGCTTTGGGAATTACCAGTGCAGCCAATAGATAGCAACTTCCAAGACTCTATGAGGCCTTGGCAATCAATACCAACGGATAATTATGCACATTGATTTGGCTTGAATTTTATGAATAAATATGAAATAAATATGAAATTAAGTTTTTTTAGTGCCTGTTCAAGAGTTAATTTTTTTTCATAGTATTTTTAATATATAATATTGGAAGCTCATAATTAAATATAAAAGACTAACTAGCAAAAAATAAGCTTAAAAATTAGGGCCATTCTCAATGCTATTGTTTCACAATATGCATAGAAAACTCATGAAATGGCATCAACTGCAAACTATGAAGCACGGGCACTTCGTTGAATTGGCGTGTCCACGTGTCAGACACGTTTTGGACACAACACTCACCGACACTCGTCCGACACGCATGTCTTCCGTGTCACATCCGTGTCCTTAAAAAAACAAAAAAAAAGTATCTCTTCGAACACACTTGACACTCCAAAATATCATCACGTGTCCGCGTGTCCAGCTTTATTATTGAATTATATCCTTAAGATAAGTTTAAAAGTAGTAAATATTACTATTTCTTAAAACTAAAAATTATCTTAAATATTTTATATAATTAAAAAAGACATTAAAAATACTTAAAAGCAATATTTTAAATTTTAAAATAAATAAAATATCAAGATATTATTATAATTTTGTTAAAAATATATTATATTTTATATATATGTCGTGTCCCCGTGTCATATGAAAAATTGAGATTGGTGTGTCGCCATGTCGCGTGTCGTGTCGTGTCCCGTGTCTATGCTTCATAGACTGCGAAGAAGCTAAAAATGACTAAACTAAGCTCAAATCTCAATTTCATGTAAACCAATAAGGCAGAGTCAGCAAACCAATGTGGTTAAAAGATAAATAAAATAAATAAATAAAAAAATATTAAATAAAGGAAGAAGAAGCAGGTTCTCTTCTACCTTGCAATGATAGGGACGACGATGGTCAACCAAAGAAGGAGAAGACTGAGACGATGGCGACTACAAAACGACCGATGACGACGACCGTCCAAGACAGGACGCGACACTAGGAAAATACCGACCCGACGGCGACGATGAAACTGGAACACGCGAGGACATTGAGGAGAGAACTAGGACGACGCTACGCCGGCGGGGATGTAAATGCGGCGGCCATGGAGATTAGTTAGTCTCTAAGGTTCGAGTCGTTCGAGAAGAGAGGGTGTGAGGTTAGAGAGCTTTTGAGTTCTAATTTTGCCAAGGGCTCGACCTAACCTAATTAGGGTTTTTTTTTAACGTGAAACAATGTTGTACAAGGTTTTTTGGTAAAACCCAAACCGGGTGAACCGGTTAGCCATCCTGTGCTTCAAGAGGGTGAACCGATTCATTATAAATGGATCAGACTAGGGGTGAGCACGGGTTGGGTTGGTTCGGATTTGGGGAAAAATAGGAACCGAACCGATTAAGTTTTAATTGGATTGGGTTGGTTTGGAACTGAGATTTTTAGCAAGTGAATCCGAACCAAACCGAACCGATTAAATCCGGGGTTGAATTGGTTTGGGTAATTGGGTATCCAATTGAAAATAAAATTTTAAAAAATAGAAAAATATTTATGTCAATAATAAATAATACTAATAAAATTAATAAAAGGTAATATATTATCAAATTCATACTTTAATAAATATAATAAATTCTTTTGGTGACTATAAATATAAATTATTTTGATAACTTTTATTTTTAAACAATTGTTAAGGGTGAAAGTGGACTGGATCAGGCTGGGTTTGACGAGATCCGGACCAAATCCTATAGACACGATATAAATTAATATATACAATATTGAAAACAATATATAATAAAGTAGCAAATTTTTATTTTAAACATTAAATTCCTAGGCTAGATTGCGGGCCTGTACAGATTTTGATCACCCCTAACATCTGTTAACGTATTAAAGACAAAACATGTAAGATGGTCCTAAAATATTCTTATAATACTGCATTATATTGACAAAATTTGTGTATATCTAAAGCGATAGGGATAGAAAGACATTGATAGAGAATGGGAGTACATTGGGTATATAGATAGAGGAACAAATGTAGGGCGATAAATAATAAGGAAAGACAGTGGGAGGCACATAATGGGGCAGAGACGAGGGGATGAAGCATGACTTTGAAGAAGTAAACGATAGATACAAGAAGAGAGGGAGGGAGTCAAGTAAAAATAGCAAAACACAGGTACAGAGACATATACGTGAAGATTGTTGGAACTATTGCTACAGAAAGATGAGTACGGAGCAAGGAAAATATATAGCAATGGACATGTGTATAAACAGTGATATATAAATAGAAAGAGGGATAAAGATGGGGAAAGAAGGAGGGAGAAGGACAAACAATAAATATACGAGAAAGAAAATAATTACAAGATAAAAAGGGGAAAACATACAGTATCAGAGAGGGACGACAAAACAATGGTGAGATAGAGAGGTACGAACACATATTGAGTTACATTGAGACAGAGCTCAGAATGAGATCGCCAAAGAGCGATGGTGAGGGATGAGGTGATGGAAATATATGTAGACTTGACTTAATATGTTAAAGTCGAATATGAAACTCATCCATCACGTGTGTTTAATACGAGTTCGAAGAACAAACCCGGACGCAACCCAGAGTTAGCTAAAGTTATTTCAGTTGAATTATAAGTCTAGTCCTACAAAATTAATTGTTCACGTAAACAAATAGCTAATTAAACAACAACTTTTTCTTGTTAAAGGCGATCCAATTATCCAATCATTTAGCCTACTAGTTATACTGTCCAATCATTCATATCTTATAATGACAATGAGAACTCTTCTAGTTTTTCAACAAAAATTTCTTTTTCATAAAAATCATATAAGAATATTTATAAAGAAGCATTTTGTCGTCAAAAAATTTTTTATAAAACATTATAAATGCTTAATAAAATATAAAGCATTTCTGAATAAATATTCGCAATTAGAAACATAGTTAATTTAGGAAATAAAATGTTTGTATTATCAAGATAGATGGACAAGTGCATATATTTTAAGATAAAATAATAAAATGTCGCGCTACACCAACATGTTTTGTCTTGTTGCATGCTGACGTCGACACGAGAAGATATTCGTGAACCCTAACATTGTCGCTCTTCGTCCACTTATTTTATTTAGTTATTTTTCTATTTTATAAAAAACGAGTAGCTTAATTCTGGCATTTTTATCTATTTTTTCTTTTACTCCTTCATGTATTTCTTTTTTTAAAAAAAATCAAACACCTATTTCATTCTTTGTTGAATGTTCAAGAAAAATATTTTTTGAAGAATAAGAAAAATAATTGCTGAATAACTTTTTTTTTTGTCTCTCACTTAAATAAACATAACATATACAAATAAGTGTAGGTCACAAAAAAAATATACAAATAAGTGTAGCTGCTTGGACAAGAGTGGCAGAAAAAAAATACTACTCAAGACCCAAGACTGCAAATTCAAAAACAAAAAAACATTTCAAGATCCAAAATCGCAAGTCCAACAACCACTAAAGAAATTTTTATTGTTAGCTTTGGGCTCAAAAAAGATTTTGGATCCAACCCAATAACTCTAATTAAGACCCATGTTGACAAAAAAGCTTTTTTAAAAAGTCAACCAAAAATTAATTAAATTAATTTAATAAATTCATTATCAGAATTTGAAAAAGTTAAAATATTAATATTATATTATTTAATCTTTCCCAAGACACTCAATCACATGAACCCCATTATTGTGTCATAAAAGTTTGTATAATAGATACTATGTTCATTAAAGAGATAGTTGTCTAGATATTGAAAACATTTAAGTTGTGTTTGGTTTGTGATACTGAGACTAGGAGACTGAGACTCAGTATTATGTGTTTTGGACAGAGACTGGAACTAAAATTTCAGTCTCAGTCCTCAGAATTTCAGTATTTTCAGTACCTCCAAATTGAAGGAATTGGAGAACTAGAAAACTGAGATTGAGACTAAAATTTTAATAACATTTCTTTTCTAATATGCCCTCACACTATTTTTAAATTTCCATCCACTACCCTCTTATTCACTACACCTCTCTCGTCCTTGTGGAAAGAGACCACAACCCAACCACCGAATCCCATTTTTGCTGTCCCTCCACCAGCGCCGTCGCTCCTTCACCGGCATCGTCCTTGCACCATCCTCCTCGTGTCAAGCCTTCCCACCATCTTTTTCAGCGCCCTTCACGAATCTCACCCTCCTTCATGGCGCTTCACCGTTCGAGTCCCACCATGTTATCTTCATCGGCGCTTCATCCTCTTTGTCGGTGCCGCTTTTTCACTCCTCTATCATTCCATTCATACTATTATTCTAATTTTTCTTCAATAACATCCATTGGTTGCTGAAGATTGTCTGGTTGGGGTGAGTGAGGCTGCCATCAGAGGGAGTTTTTTTGGTTGCCTGGCCAATTTTTCACCTCTCCTCATTTCATCTTCTACCTTCTTCTACCTAGATTCAAATTTTTTTAATTAAAATTTTCAGATCTGTTGTCTTATATTTAATTGGATGAAATTAAAGAACTTTTGTTTATTTGGTATTTTAATTTGAAATTGATATTGTGCTTTGCTTCAACACCCACATACTTGCTTCTTGGTGTCTTATGGACTGTGCTAATAATATTGAGATCTTGAAAGTGTAGATCTGGTAGCTGGAACTTTAAAAGGGATTTGCAATTTTTTTCTTATTTTATTTAATTTTCGTCGAGTTAATTTTGGTGATTGAGATTTCTATGTTGCAGGTCCAGAAATGTGAAATTCTGAACTAAGATGAGTAACTAAGAAAATAAAAAATAGCAATGAACATGATGAAAATAGGATTCTTGTGTTTAGTTGCTATGCTTGCTATTTTAGTTGAAATGTCGGTGTTGGCAAGAATGAAAATGAAGGAAGAGATGTGGTCAGAGATGGAGCTTGTATGGATTGTGAATGGTGAAAGGGGGAATTTGTTAATGGGATAAAGATTTATTTGGTTTTTAATTTTAGGGATATTTTAGTAATTTTATTATTTTAGTTTTCATCACAACTCAGTTTAGTATACTTTAATCCAACCATAATACACAAATCTAATTTAGTTTTAGTCTCTCAGTCTCAGTCTCCCAGTCTCAATCCCTCAGTCTCAGTCTCCCAGTCTCAATTCTGCTGCCAAATGCTACACTTTTAGGTTCCTTTGATGTGGCAATGGACGAAGGAGACCATGGAGAAGTCATCGATGATCAAGCGATTTTTTATTTGGAGAAATCTTTGTATTTTATAAAATTCTTTGGGCATATATTTGTTTATTTAAGTTTTACGATTGAAATATTCATTTTGGAATATATTGATGGATTAATATCATACTTAGTTTGTATACACATGTATAGATGAGACAGTTTGGCGAAAATATAAAATATTCTCTATGCGACTATACCCAAGGTGAGGTCCTAACACTTCACATTTGATTAAAGAAGTATAATAAGTCTCTTTCACTCAACCAAATCTATCTCCGAATTCTAAAATTTAAAAGTGGAATGAAAGCTTCCTTTTATTCTTCCATGTGTGTTTCCCTTCATTCTGATATACTGGTTTGCCTTGAATTATTAATTAGAAGGACAATGATCTGAAAAAAAAAAAACTTTGACATACATTGTAATCAGATGTCTTTGATCTCTTTTAATTATGTAGAAACTACCTTAAAAAATACATAAAATTAAACTCTATATATGCCTCCAACATCTGCAAATTTTAAAACTTTGTCAAAGTACATCCCTTATTCAAACACTCACAATTGGATAATTGGAAATACGAAACATGACATGTACTTAAATAAGTGAATCCATACTTAATAACAAAAAAAATCTATTCTTAGCCACTATAACCATAAGCAAATGAAACTGCATGTAAATTTCAGACCTTCTTATACAAATTACTACCTAAGATAGCCTGCAAATTTCATATGAAAACCAAACACAATTTAACCTTTCTAAAGCAAGGAGATAACAATACCACAACAACGGCTTAAACATTAGGTAACAAAATCATAATAAACTACATAAATCTCATCCAATGACTTACTCTTTTTCCCTAAACACTAAAAACTAACTGCCATCTACATTCTTTTCACTGAAGTCCGTAGATTTCAACTATTACCCCAGTCAAAAATGGTTTTAGCATTCCATGGGGTCTAACATGGTTCTCTTGTATTAACCTGTAACAAGGGCAAGTAGTTGATCGGTGAATACAAATGATATTAATTAATATAAAGGTTTCGACAACATTAACCAGGCACACACAAAAATTAACATATTACTAACCAATTAACACAATCCCACTAAAAAACTATTCATGAAATAATTTAAAATTCAGGTCATTGCCAATTCTCAAAGGGAAAAATCAACAAACAAAATAACAAATGCATATTCACTACTAATCAGAATGAGCACAAGAAATATGCCTTGAATTCACATGATAAAACAGTGCAGCCATCCGATAATTGCCATGAACCCAGCAGCATTAAAGCGCCTATCAGCAGCGTGCACTCTCAACCTTAACAACTCAACCTTCTTCACCAACTTACCTACCTCACTGCAAAATGCTCCCGAATCAAGATCTGCCCAAGGAGAAAAAGAACATTCTTGGTGTACCTGAACAAGCGGCACATCACGAGAGACAAAGAATCCAAATAACAAATTATTAATAGAGTTAGTAAAGATGACAACATTGCAAAATTAAAAAATAACAAATACTTACGTCGTAAAAACAAATCCCAGAAACTCCTCTCCGGATTCTCCTTCGTCATAGAAACCCTCAAAACTGGTCGCTCCCCATGAGCACACAACAAGTGACCCCTCTTCAAACAGGAATAAGTGCTACTGGACGTTGAGTTTTGGGAAAACATGTGACTCAAGGCGGCGGACAGGAACTAATTAGATTTTGCTTCAACAAATATGAACCCTAATAATATTTTTCCCAAGCAATTATTTAAACCCTATAGTTTTCTTAGTATTCTACTGCTACTGCTGCTTAATAAATGAGGAATCAAAATGAAATGTATGCAACTAATGCACCATGGAACTATTACCATCGGATTTCCCATTTCGCTGGAAAATCCACCGATAAATATTAGAGCAAAAATCTATAACCTTGCACGTGAATTACCAACGGAAAAATTCGTACATAACCAAAATTCTAAAACATGTCATTCCAATTTCGAATTTCAAACTTATCCTGCAATTTTTCTCCGGTAACCCAAATTTCAAAATGCATCGTTTCACTCTCGAATTTCAAAATTACTGACGAATTTTCACTAGTAAATTCGCCGATAACGTACAAATAAACTTTTCTGTCAACCATCGTCGTCTACCCTATCATTGGTTATTATGGCACAAGCCCTAAAGAAGTGAGCTCCTCCCATATTTCTCAAATGGCAATGCCCTTAGAAGCGGTATATTTTTTGTGTCACATTATATTTCATTAAATCTAACATATTTGTTAGTAGAGATGTAATTGAAAAATCTGATATGATATAAGCACCTAATTAAAAAATGAAAAAATATAAAGACTTAATTAAAAATTCAATGAAGTTATAGTGACCAATAGAATAATTTTTTTTAGTGTACCTAACATAATAATTTAACATATAAAATTTTACTCTCTTAACAAAAATAAAAATAGTCGCCATATTTTTAAGCAGATTTATCTTTTTTTTTTTTAAAAAAAAATAGTTGAGGCTATGATCCACATTCCACGCTGATAAAAGAAAAAGAAACGCACGTGGTTTGGTTGCAGCACCAAAATGAAAAGAAGTTTGGCGCGGCGGCTGATAGTGGCGCTTTGAGAGATTTTGTGACGAAAGATATCGTAAATACTAAATAGCGAAATCTTTGTTCATTACCCACGCGCACTTCCTTTTCTTCATTTCCATATATATAATTAATTAATTGGATAAGATTGAACAACCATATTATTAAATAATAAATAATCTAATATCTCATCTTTGTTCTTTTATTAAATCATTTCTTTGTTTCTGGTAAGATCCTACCACTCATTTCATTTGTTGACAAATGTTTATTTGAGTGGGTTGATGTGTGCGCCGCAAAAGTCACGCTACTTCATCACGTTATCCATTTTGATTCATGAACTGAATCAAGTGCAAAAAATGCGATTCATTTGATGATAGAATATACAACATAATACTTCTATATATTGATTTAGAATTTTTATATATGCCTATTATCAAACACAATCGTAATGATGATATTGATATCAGCTTGAATTGACCAAAATCAACTTTAAGTTCACCCAAAATCTTTTTACAAACTTTGATACACTCGCACTAATACTAGTGTACGTATTTTCTTTTGTATGTCAGCGTTCCTTATATGTTGGAAAATTAGTAGCCACATTTTTTTGTTCTCACCGTATTTCAATTCGCTACTCCATTTTAAGACATGTTGTTGGGTAATGATTTGATTCGAACCTCTGACATATAATTAAGCAAATAAATGAATTAACTACGTAACTAACTTATATTGATTATTAGTAGCTAATATTGAGTATATCCATATGTACTTTGTCTAATTTGATTGGGATTATATATATGAATTTAATTTTAATACACTGATAGTATAAATAAGTTTTACATATTCATTCAATTAGATAGTGCTACATCAATAAAAATAATTTATTTTCTCATCCATTTCGTGATTAGTTATTCAAATAAACGGATGTGATTGCATAATTGTGTAAAATATTTTACACCGTCGGTGTATTAAAATTAAACTCTTATATATATAAAAGAAAATTTTGAAGGTTAACAATTTTAATTTATACTAATCAGTATTTTTAGCTATTAACAGTCTAAGATTTTTATGCCAGCCGTTTAATATTTATATTATCGACTAACTAGTGTTTAAAAGCAATAAATTATACTAGTAGTACACACAGTATATTGTATATTTATAGACATTTTGGTTCAAATTAAAGTTGATTAAATGGTGAAATTGTAATGTGTTTGTACCTGATTTGCTATGCTGATACATCCAGAGATTTTGGATAGATATAGTTAAGTGTGAAGTATTTATTTAATTAAGTGTTTAATGATTTGGAAGCATGGGCTTTATGTGGAGATGGTAATGATTAGAGAAAGTGACGTCTTTGAATTGGCACACACATGTGACTTGCCGACTTCCCATGTCAAACATTCCAAGTCACTAATGCATTAACCCTCAATAAACAAATTCATAATAAAGTTCAGCTAACGTAATATATAGGATTTTGTGAGTTGTACACGTAAACACATAAAACACACAAGTATATATATATATATATAATTGTTAATGTGAGAAAGTGATTAATTAGAATGTATTTATGTGTTTTATGTGTACATCAATATTAATTTATATATATATATATATATATATATATATATATATTAAAATTTTAATTATTCAGCTATTTTTTATAATTTTGTCAAATTAGATCCTTCTATCTTTTTATCTTTCAATTAAATCTCTATATGATATTTAATTTTTCAATTAAATTCATAACATGAAAAAATAAGTTATATTTAATAGAATATTTTGCTACACAAATAAAAAGAATATTCTACAATACAAACACTCAATAAATAAAAATGTCTTTTTTTTATATAGAAGAATGTTTCATAAATTTATCTTTTTTATCACTATAGAAACCGAATCTAATTGAGAAAAAAATATAAAGATTTAATTAAAAAATAATGCTATTTGAAATTAAATAAGTGATTTTAGTCAACCAAATGTAACCAAATGATTTATTTTTATCTTAAATAGAATATTATACCACTACTATCCCGCCTTTCATGTGGAGATCTCTATTGCGTTTTAGTATATGCATACATCATAAAACTCAAAGATGTTACTAAATTGCTGCAAAGTAGTAAATATTACAACTCAATACTAAAACTCATATATAAGCATGTACCGCCCTAAACCTAATCCTCTTTAGTCATTAATTACGGTTGCATGCTCACAAGATTTAAGTTTTTTCTTCCTAAAACAACAAACATATGGACCAGCATTCATATCATACTTAATGTTCAACCATAATATCATTGTTTAGCTTCATGCATGGTTCTAATTAAGAACAAGATATAACAAACCGGTAAAAAAATTCGGAAAACATATTTCGTTAGAGCTCAAATTCTTTCTTTTGCAAGTGGTTACGTTATTGCTCAAAATGATTGATTACAGTAATAAGCTAAATAGTGATAAATAATCATAATGAGGTGATTCATTTCTGCAAAGACCGAGTTCGTTATAATATCTAGATTCAAATGATTGTGACCGAATTATTATTACACACAAGTTTATCTCTTTTAAAAAAAAATGTAAATTTAGAGTACTATATAAAATTAAAGATCCACAGAAAGCAGCCATTATTATTCTTATGTTGAATGTTGAATATAATTCGACGACCAATAATCTTCATTCAAGTAGTCATCACAAAAACTACTATTCCCATTATTATATACTATATATATACAAAAGATCCACAAGCATCCATTTATTACAGTGCAAAGCACACTTATGCACAAGATATAATAATAATATAATAAAGAATCTTACGTGTGATAATATAGTGTTGTGGTGGTGGATCTCCTGCTGGCAAATAACAATAATAAAAGCCTAGAAAATCAAAGCCATCCACATTTTTGGTGTGTGGGATCATCCTTTAACTTATCCCCTTATATTAGGTGATAGTGACTAGCTAATACCTAAGAAGCAGTAGTAGCAATTTGGGAAACCAGCAACTTCCATTTTATTAGTTATTCCCGTTTGTGGAAAAAGTATATGGTTCAAAGTTGACATATTTGGATAGATATGGTTCGCACAAGTAAAATTTATTTAAAGATATTTAAAATTAAAATAATAATAACTTAGTTTATCTCAAAATATAATTTCTTTTATTTATTTAAAACATACTATTTTCTCTATTATATATAATATCATTTTTCCAAAAAATTATGTTAATATATATGAGTAGTTATATCTTTAATACGCATTTTTTTTTTGCAAAAGTCTCTTTTTTAGTATGTATGAATTTTTGCACAAGTCTGTTTTTATTTTTCTTATACTATATATATATTATTGGATAATACTAGATGTATCATTGTACACATCATTTAGTAACACAGTAAAATATAAACATTAGCACAAAAAAATATAAATTCATGTGATAATATTTACATTTTTCTGTGTTATTAAATGATGTGTACATGTATATACAATGATACACGTAGATTTATTCTATTTTAAATTTGGGTTAATAAGGATTTAGATATTTACGTTACAATAATTATAGATCATTAAGTTTTTTTGGCAATTAAGGATTTAGCATTTAGAGTTTGGTAAAGCTTTTTATTCAAGTGTTTCTCCTCTAAAAAAGCAAGAGTTATTATATTGCATTTGATACTTCAAAAAACCAAGAAGTTTTTGCTCCCCGCTTTTAGAGTCGGGGTGCTTTTGGAAGCTCACAAGAATAGCTTTTCAAAACTGACTCAAGCTTCTTAAAAAACAAAATAACAAATTAATTTTATATTTTAATAAAAAACAATTTTAGTCTCAATTAATTAATTCAAAATTACATTAATACTAACCATATTGACAAAATGTCAATTATAGTGATTTTGTACTTTGAGAGCAACTATTAAATACATTTATCAAATGTTATATGTGTGGCTCATGTTTATTGAGAATCAATTTTGATATTAAAGAACTATGCTATGACTCTCTAAGATTAACTTTTTGAGAGCCAGGAGAGCTCACCAGCTTTTTTAGAGCCAAAACATTCGTCATCAAACTGGGCCTAAGTCCAACCAAGTTCAACATATGAATGTGCTCTTTTCTAAGGAAGACGAAGAAGATGACTATGACAATCATGGCGGCGGCAGCAATGACAACGAGAAAGTAACAAAGAATGAGGAGAAGAAGGAGAACACATAGAGCAAGAAGAAAAAGCTAAGATTGATTTTTTTTCAATGATATACAATTCATTTTTTCAACGAGATCCACTTAATTCTAAAAAATTATTTGGTTCGTTTTTTTTTAAGCAAAAGGGGAGGAAGAAGAAGAATGTAGTAGAAAAGAAGAAGAGAAAATGGAGGAGGAGGATGAGAAGGAATTGGATGAAGAAGAAGAAAACAATGGCAGCGGTGGCGACGAAAAAGGAAGAAGAATAGTAGGAGAAGCAGTTGCAGGGGGAAGAAGAAGCACACGTATTTTTACGTTCTTTTCGTGAGAATTGGTTGAGAATACTTTGTTGGACTTGGTTGTGTAAAATAGATTTATGTGTAGTGTTTCTATTTATGTTATTATAAACGTCCAGACCTATAAAAGGACATACATGAATAATTATATGTTTATTATTTTTATTTTTTCTGAATATTATTTATTTTTATTTCATGCATATTTTAGATTACATCATTATAGTGCTGAATCACTAAATCATTTTATTAAAAAAAAAATCCTAAGGATCGGATAAACACACGTGATTTGTCCTTTCCTTACAAAATCAATTGCCACTACTAGCTAGTAGGCAGTAGCTACACTTAGATTTCTATATAATTGGCTTCTTCTTCTTCAATTCGTTGCCATTTCGATTCTAGGAGAAAATAAATAAATAAATAAACAGAAGAGGAAAACCAACGTAACTATAATACTATATGGCTTCAGAAGCAAATAATAATCCTTCAGAGTTGGAGAATATCTTGAATTTTTCATCCCTTCTTGAGGATGATATTTTTCTTGAAGATCATTATTATGATACACAACAACGAGCATGCAAAAGGGTACGTATATTACATGCAACTTATACGTACTATATTACTATATATTATTTTTTTAAAATTTTTCTTTTTCTTCTATATATATCTTCTTTCTTATTTCAACTACTTATTAATTAACTATTTTTCGTTATTCTTTCAATTTTTGTTAATAAATGAATTTCTCTTGTATTCTACTATTTTTGTAGGAAGAACATTATGAGCATGATGATGAATTGAAAGAGTTAAGAGAAGTTCCAGCATCACTGAGGTTAAGACTAACGATAACACCATCACTCGTGCAACAAATAGAGGAAAAAGTTAACGGTGGTAGTAGCAGTAACGTTGATTATGATGATGATGTAGTAGAAATAATTAGAACTTCCCCTTCTTCTTCTTCTCCTTGTTCTCCTCCTCCTCCATGCCAAGAACCACTCAACAAGGTTGAGAAGAAGTTGAAAGCTGTGCACTTACCAGTTACTTCTCTTGCAATTGGCTCTTACTTGGTAATAATAATATTAGAAAAAAATATCAAAACTACCCATAAAAGATTTAGACGCTGACAAAACTATCCATGACAGAAATAAATGAGTTTTCTATATATGAAAAATGGATTTTGTATGATAAAACTACCCAAACGTCATTAACGAGGCATTGATTTTGGATAATTTTGGGTGACTTTTTGATAGTTTTGTTATACAAAATCCATCTTTCATTGGTAAAAAATTCATTTATTTTTTTTATGGGTAATTTTATCAACGTTCGAATCTTAGGGTAGTTTGATATTTTTTCATAATATTAATAATGCAATAGTATTTATAATGCAATTATACAGTGTTGATTATGTTTTTAATTTTCTTGCATGCAGTTAGAACTTAGAACATTTTTATTTCACATGACTGTTATATATATATTCTTTTAAATCGATTCTTAAAAATTTTAGGTCCAACATTTTGGTCTCCAATAAACTTTTAGTCTCAAGAATTACTTTAACTAATTTTTTAACGTGTTTATTAAATAAATATGTTTTTAATAAATTTTATTATAAAAAATTTAAATATTTAATATCATTGTAAAATAAATTAATTCTCTTCCAAAATAATGAAAGTACCAATTTTTTTTATAGAAATATTTCTCGAAGACTCGTAGAGAATATATAAAAATTTAATAAAGACCAAAACGTATTGTTAAATCTTATATTATATGTAATATTCACTCTTAAGCTTTGATTTTTTTTTTCTGTGATTGTTGGTAAAAATAAAGTTGTTCATAAAGTGACTATTATAATAAGTTTCATATATATACAGATAGAAGCTCAATATCCAGCACACTTGGTGGCAAAGTTTTACTTTAGCAAAAGAAAACTTGTGTGGGAGATATTAGATAAAGGTTTGAAACATAAAATTGAAATACATTGGGAGAATATTTCAGCCATTCAAGCAACCATTCAAGAAAACAAACCGGGTCATCTAGAACTTGAGGTACGCATCTTTAAATATCATTAATAAGCAAATAATAGTTTTCTAATTAATTAAAAACGTGGCACAATAATAATGATTAAAATACTTATATTATTTATCAAGTAGTAGTGATTTAATTGCTAAAAGAAGATAATGCCACGCAATTGAGCTAAAGTACTTGATTTTTCACTAAATAATTATGATTTTAAAACAGAATTGTTGAAGTAATGACGTTGAAAGATTAAAGGTAGAGCAAAAGTATGCTTGAAACGCCACCACCACATTTGTCTTATTGTGATTTTTTTTTTTTTTGAAAGGCTTATTGTGATTATTCCTTTACATTATTATGATGGTTGTTTTCTTTGGTTTAATTTTGATGATGAAGTTGTGAATAACAATTTTTGTTGCTTATGCAGCTTGATAGAGTGCCATTTTTCTATGGGGAGACTACCCCACAGCCTAAGAAGCATACTGTATGGTCTGCATCCCATGACTTCACTGGAGGTTATGCTTCCAAATACAGGTATGTATATATTATTAGAAGCGTTTTCGGTATATCCGGGAATTAGGTGTTCCTATGTTTTTAACTGTTGATCTTAGTTAATTTTAATTATAATATATATATATATAAAACTAAGATCAATGACTAAAAGCACAAAAATATCGATGTTCCCGAGTATATTTGAAATGTTTCCTATATTATTATCATCAAGGTTCTTCAAATAAAAGTGCTAGTTAAACCGATATCGATAAAGTTAGAGGTTTAAAAGCTTGAACGTGATATACTTAAAATATGTAATATATATTTTTTAAAAAGTTAATTTTTATCATTTTAAAGTTTAAACTGATTAACTATTAAAACACCATGATCCCGATTTTATAGATTTTTTTTTTTTACTTTTGACCAATTATCTAACATCTCATTTTTATTCCAAACCAAAAAAGTTTAGTAGTCAATTTTCGATTAACTTGGTTAAACTAGTCGGTTCTGTACAATTCTCATAACTACAATTATTATGTTATACGTACAAAACTTAGCTTGTTATCAAAATCTTACATGAATTTCACATATTTTTTTAATGAAACCTCTAAGGCTCTAAATAATAGATATTTAAATAGAATATTTCAGTAATTATAATTAAATTATAAACTAAATTGGGTTTTTCATTTTTTTGTTCAGGAGACACTCCCTTCAATTCCCTCCTGGAGTTCTTGACCAACACTATGTGAAGCTTCTACAATTGGACAGAAGATTGCTGGAGTTGAGTGGGACACCTTTTCCTAGATTCAGATCTTGTTATTTTGATTCATATCTAGATGATGAAGAAGAGACAGCAACACAAATTCACTTTGGTCATCATCATGATCTACATGCACATGGGCATGGCTCAACAACCCCCAACCAAGCTATGGAAATTGAGCAACTATATTTCAGTAGTGCCATTAAAGAACCAACTTCATTTCCTTCATCAGCATCTGCTTTTGATCTCCCTCATCAAGTTCAACTATATAACAACAATACATCAATGCCATTGACCTCATGTGCCATTACTGAATCATCTACTCCACTTTCTTATGGTAATTAACAACCATTTCTATTCATTCTTGCATTATATGTACTCACCATAAAATATATTGCAAAATATTACTCTGATCATCACTCTGATTAATAGTACTCCTTCTGTTTCAAAATAACTGTGGCTCTCACTTTTTAAAAGTGCACTCTTATGCAAAGCATCATGCATTACACAAAGTTTAGAGAAAGACTGCGTCTAAAAAGTGTAATATAGATAACCTAATTTGATGAAAACATCCGAGGCTCATTCCAGATTTCACGATTTTAATCCGTTACCTCGTAAACAACTAAACTGGTATTCCAATACTCAAAATTATAAATCTAAATCTCATCGAAATTTAGTTAGTATATGCTTTTTTTTACAAAGAAAAAGACTATTAGTATTGTATTAGTGTGAATTACCCTAAAAAGAGAAACACATGGTACATGTTCACAGGCAACTTCTCTCCAACAAATGAGGAAATAAAGTATCAACTGCTGCAAGATCATGGCATGTATGGGGACCCTTTTGATGTTCAACATTTTTTGTTCTACCAACAATGTGACTCATTACATCTCTACAAAACAACGAGGGCTTGCTCATAGACTCATATACAGAGAAATGAGGCTAGCTCTGCTCAGTAGAATGTGTTGGTTAAATGCAATATCACCCACAGTTATGGAATGGGAATTTTCCCTAGCTTGTAAACAGCTTTTGCATTTTACAAAGCCAAACATATTATTAACACACTACCCCCTATATTTATTTGCATCTCACTTTGCTATGCCCATTTAAAATGTAATGTGTCTTTCTTGGTAATTGTATCTTCAAAATTAATTTTCTTTTATATCATTTTTAAGAAGTTATTCCAGACTCCACTTTTGGCTTAAATAAGTACATAGGGAAAAGTATGTTTTATGTCACAAACGTTTATAGTGAAAATCAGTTTTGCCACAATCGTTTTTTTTTCCTCAAACGTGCCACAAAGGATACAACAAAAACTACAAAAAATGCTAAAAAGAACCCAAAATCGAGTTTACAACCAAATTGCTCACAGAAACTAACCTAACACAAAAGCAATCTACTAATAAATTTGTGAAATGAATGAATTATATGGAAAAAGAATTGAAGTTTGCGAACATCAACGAAGTTAGTGTATTTGGAGTCTCGATTAACAACGAGGCGATGAACCTCGTATTCAACCTTGTTAAATAGAACATTATAACTTCCACTTACTTATTATCAATGATCACAAGTTGTTAAATAGAACATTATAACTTCCACTTACTTATTATGACACAACAACAAACAAGCTAACTAGTAAACAACATTATCACACAAGCAAACCAATATCTGACTGAACAATATAAATTTCAATGGGTTTCTCCACCTACATTTTATATTTTTCAAAGCTAATTTTACAAAAAGGCAAAGTGCACCAAAAAGACACTAAGCCAAAGTGCCAAAACGACAAATACATATTAGCCAAAGATAAGCCAAAACAGACAACACCCATTAGCCAAACCATAACTCTATTCAACAATGAAATGAGCTAAGATTATGATGCCATACCAGCTTAGTTCTTATGTTAATAGATTGCACGAAGTCCAACCAAAACAAATATGAATATCACAAAACAAAACAAATTAAAAAAAAATCAAACCAAAAGCAACTCAAATAATTAGTGTACGCACTTTCGACGAGCTCCTCCAGGCCGACTAGGCTCCAGCTTTATCCGTTTACCAGCTATGTCACTTCTATTTAATGATTTTAGTGCTGCTTCAGCAGCTCTGACATCATAAAATTAGAACCTTGTGAGGAGTGATGCCAATATAGATTTAAGTTCATGGTGAATTATATATGTAGAAACATATCAAGTATTCAAGATGCAAAACTGAAACATATAACAACAAAACATAGAAGAAATTAAGTTTTGCTAATAAATGAAAATCCTCTTTTCATAACTCACGAAGTTTAAACTTAATAGTAAAACTCAAGATGTCAGAATTACAATGGTAATATAAGCTATGTGAGACTTCAAAATAACATAACAGCATAAGCAATGTGAAACCACTAATAACATGTAAACA